>JADRCD010187632.1:0-28928 GCA_019843815.1 Montemys delectorum
CCTCCCTCCCTTCCTTCCTTCCTTCCTTCCTTCCTTCCTTCCTTATTAACCCAGAACCTTGTTTTGCTGCAAATGCTCAGTGCTGAGGTGTCTCTCCTCCCCTCTAAGTACTCATAGTACTTTGTTTTTCTGTAACATGTTGCGATCATTTGTTAGATCATATGAAAAATCTCTTGGAATTTTCATGGAAGTATCATTGAACCAGTAAGTTCATTTTAGAAAAAATTGAGACCGTAGAATATCTGTACATCCAAGAACATAACATGTTGATAAGTTGATTTAATCTATTAATTTTTGCAACAATATTTTATAGATTAGTTTAATTTTATTAAATTTATTTCTAGTACTGCAAGTTATATTACTGTTTGTAAGTCCTACCATTATTTGTTGAGACAGGTTCTCCATATACATACATACATACATACATACATACACACATAGATACAGATACACATATATATATGTGTGTGTATGGAGGTACATGTATACACACACACACACACACACACACACACATCTTGAACTCATTATAAAGACCAGACTGGCTTTGAAATTATGATCAGTCTACTTCAGTATCCTGAGTGCTAGAATTTCAAGTACATTATTTAAGATCAGTAACTGTTTTGAATTTCAGGAGATAGATTTTCTGTATTAAACCATTTATTAAAGTATATTTTTTACTTAAAATGTGTGCTCAAAATAACTTGGGCTATATAGGTACTTTTGTGGTTCTGTATATATTTTAGGATTGATTTTTACTGATTTTGTGAAAGAAGTCCCTGGTATTTTGATAAGGATTTTATTTAATCTGTTGGTTGCTGTGGGCAGTGTTATTGTGACATATACATCAGAGAAGACTCCTTGAACGCAGATTCAAGGCAATAGAAAGTCTTTAGTGGTTGGCAACAGTGCTGGTTGTAGGTTTCTCAGGCCTTTCTCAGGGTGAGCTTTTAAACCCAAAAACCACATCCTGAGTTGACACACCTCAGATAACAAGAACTATTAGCCAGAAGCAGAACTACAGCAGCCGGAAGAGTGACCATCTCCAGAACTGTAGACTTTGATGGATTAGGCCTTTGTTCTCATTTTGGCAGGTAGTACTGCCTATGTGCTGGAATTTGAGGTCTGAATGGTACTTCAAACATGGTGTCAATTGTGCTAAGACCTTAGGGCCAATTAGAGTATGAAGACTTGAAAATTTTAGTTGTTTGCTTGAGTTACTTAAACTGTTACATAGATGTCTCCAAAGTGAACTGTACTTACTTTAAGATTAATTTAGTTGTTAGTCCTCTGACATTCTCCATACCATATATTAAGCACTGTTTGAATGTCCAAAAGTTTGACAGTATTGAAGTTAAAAAGAAAACCTTAGTTTTTATTGCACATTAGTGTATTCTTCTTAAAATTATAGGTTAAGTCTAGCTAATAAGTCTTGAAATGATGTTTGTTCATGATGATTATGTGTTTTAGTTAAGTAAAACAATATAAAACTATTAAAGATCATTTGTGTAGTAAAGATAAACTATTTAATGGAATTCGTAATGCTAAGTGTACATATGCATGCATAAATATATGTAAGCTTACATATTATGTTTGTATATGTAGTGTACCTGGATGTGACAGGAAATTTACTTCATTCTGTGTGTCATGTTCCTTGCTCCCGAAAAACATATTTAGGAGGTAAATAATAGTACACTCAAAGCTTTAAATCTAATAAACTATAAATGTAGGTGAATGAACGATAAAATAATGGAATTTTTACCATGTAGGTAAAACATTAAAAACTCAGTAGGTCTACAGAGTGATAACTGTGCTGCTTTATAAAAGAACGTATGCAGAAAATGTTTGTTCTAAAGGAAGTCTGAGTATTTAATCATGCTGTAATTCATAGATAATACACGCCTAAGCAGAATGATTAGCTTATAGTTTGGGATGACATGTAAATTCTAATTAGAAGAGTCATGTGTTACGAAGGATAGACAATTATATGCTGGATAAACTCTGTATGATTCAATTTGAGGTATATGATGTGAATCTGCCATCCCTTGCAGCACCATCTATAGATTTAGTATAATTTTAACTAGTATTATGGCAGCATTGTGTTTAGAATTTGTGAAAATGAATCCAAAAGTGGGAATGACAAAATGTAAGCTTTGTGAACACTGAAAGAGACTAAAAGGGGAGGGACAAAATCAACAAAAATCCAGCAACAAACCCTTTAGCTCAGGATAGGATACTGTACTAACACAGAGCAGTGATGAGAATGGGAAGCCAGAGAAAAACACTGAAGGATTTACTAATTAACAAAATATAAAGATTTTTAAAAAGATTGTTGAGTTCAATCAGTTGTACAGACCAACAGTATAGAAACTTATGTTTGGAGCTGAATGTTTAAATGGTGTGAGTGTGTGTGTGTGTGTGTGTGTGTGTGTGTGTGTTTCCTTTTCCCTCCCTTCCTTTCTCTTCCTTTCTTCCTCCTTTTTTGGGCAGGAGTGATGAGCAGTGTCTCATTAGGTGCTCCAAGTTGGCTAGTCTCATTTATCCCAGCCCTGAGTGTTAGGATTACAAGCATGCACCACCATGCTTGGCTAGAAGTGTGTGGCGGGGAGGGCAACATGGAAAGCCATGTCCGTATTCAGAGATGTGTTACTTAGCCTAATGACAAATTTAAACATGAGTTTACAGTAGTATTTTTTCAAACTATTATGATGAGGTTTTTCCTGGATTTCAACACTCTCAGTTATTTTCAAATGTTACCTGCATCTGTTTTGTTTAAGATGCTATGCCACAAGCATGTCAGGACCAACTCACTTTTGAAAACTTGAAAATCAGGCTTTAAAGCCTAGTTTTTACGTCCTCAGATGTTGCTTTGAATCACAAGATTTTAAACACCAAAGATCAATTATAAACAGTAGTACTCAAAATTGTTAGTTGACATTGTGGAGTGGATTTGATATGATTTGTCTGTCTGTGAATCTTTGAACTTACAAGCAAACAACTACTTTTGAAAATAAAAGGAAGCCCTTTCCCCTTCCCCTGCTGGCTTTCTTGGGGTGCCTTCATGACCAGGCGCTAGCCTGTCAAAACACAAAGCAGCTTTGTTGACATCACTGATGATGCTTGTCAGCACAGAGTGCTCAGTGCTGCCAGAATGTTTTCCTCACCATTTCAAGTATTCATGTCCACTGCAGCTGCTCTGGAACTCATAGGAAGGCCCCAGTTTTTGCAATCTCGTGGGAGAACCTCCTGGGTAAGATGGCATTACCAGGTTTTGCAGTGGTTATGTGTGGAAACTAAATACCAGTCCAGAAGTTTACTTTCATACTGTCTCAGAAAAGAACACTGGGAGAAAGTTGGCTGACAGTTATCCTTTCATGCTGTTAGATGAGAATTGGGTATTCATCTTTAATAAAATGCCAGTGTAGACTGGGAATGTAGCTCAGTGGTAGAGTTCTTTCCTAGTGGGAACAAGAGCCTGGATTCAACTCTCAGTCTGAAAACAGGTCTTATTTTGTGATTTGTAGATGAATTCATTAGCATTATAATTGCATTTAGAATTCAAAGTCTAAAGAAACTGCTGATACTTCACTCAGTAAAAGGCTAGAGTATTTGGGCAGTCAGCTAACTAAACTGTTCATACTTTCTTCAGTTGCTAAAACTTTATATCTTATTTTCTTCTTGAATTTGTTAAATATCCTTATGCAGAACAATCAAAACAGTGTCCAACGTCCAACATCAGTTTACTTACCTATTATGTATATTATGAAGTAAAAACATCATGTGTGAAGTTATTTCTTAGTATTATTAATTAAATTAATTTATTTTGTGTGTGTGTGTATGTGTGTGTGTGAGAGAGAGAGGGAGGGAGGGAGGGAGAGAGAGCGAGCGAGAGGGGGATGGAGGGGGGGAGAGAGAGAGAGAGAGAGAGAGAGAGAGAGAGAGAGAGAGAGAGAGAGAGAGGGAGAGGGAGAGGGGGAGGGAGAGAGGGAGAGAGCGCGCACATGTGTGTAGAGGCTGGACAACAAAGGACACCTTGGAAGAAGTTGGTTTCCTTCTTTCACCATGCAGTTCCTGGGAATTGAACTCAGGCTACCATGCCTCGTGACACGTGTCTTTACCTGAAAAGCTATCTTTAAACATAGAATGTTTCCATTCCATTTATCATTTTCTGTTATATGTCTCAAAGTATTCTCTAATGTTGTCTCGATGCTTTTATGTTAGTCAGGGTTAAATAGACAGCACTACCACTGTGAACGTCTTACTTAAGGGGGGAGTCGTCTCACCAATTAATTCAAGTAGAGAGTGTGTTGATAGTCATTAAGATCTTGTGCTTTGATCTAAAAAAAGGCCTTTTTCCTCTTTGATCTTTTAAATCTAAATTGCTAGCCTTTTAAAATAGAACGCAAGTTTTTTTTTAAAAAAAATTTAAGATGTAGAAACAACTTAATAATAATTGCTAATTTTCTTAGGTAAGCCTATTTAATCATCCTCTTCTCACCTCCTCCTGAGGGTTTACAATATTAGCTTAGGGCCTGGGGAGATAGTACAGTTGGTAGAGTGCTTGACTGCCATGCATTAAGCTCTGGGTTTGGTTCCCACCCCTCATTAAATTAAGCATGATGACATCTTGCCTGTAATCCCAGCACTTAGGGGGTTGAGTCAGGAAGGTCTGGAATTTAAGGTCATTCTTACCTGTGCGACAGTCTTGAGTCCAGCCTGTGCTTCATGACACTTCATGACACTTCATGACACTGGGCTTCCTGTCTGAAGAAAAGAAAATTGAGTATATGGTGCCTTGGTTTCTTTAAATTGACTTGTAATCTTAATACCTTGATAATATAGAACAGTATTGATATGGATAACATTCTTAAGGAGGTGACAGTAACTTTGTAACGGCATAGAAGTTAACTTTTTGAGGCTATGGTGTGTGTTTTAAAAATATTACAAATGAAGCCATTAAATAATAGCACCAGCTTCTGGCTTCTCTTACTCTTAGTGAGTACTCTGCTCCGCTTGCTTCCCTGTCCCTGTTACCTGCCCCCGCTGAGCTCCCTCCCTCCTTACACACCTTTCTTCCCTAGGTCTGCTGTAGTGCTCAGATGTGTCCCTCTCAGCAGTGTCTGTAGTGCTGGGATAACAGGCATGTGCTGAGGCCTCCTATGTTAATATGTGTGATTACATTCCTTGTTGGTAATTGAACTAGCTTTGTATTCATTGAATTAATTCCATTTGCTCATGACATTTTTACTTCCTAGATACTTTGAATCTGATTTTCAGAATTATGTTAGGAATCTTTCATCTTTGTTGTGAAGAATATTGGTCATGTTTTACTTATACACTTTTTTGTTTTGCTGTTAGGGATGTTGATTGATAGAGTCACTTTAGAATTGTACACGTGATGGCTCTTGATACATTTATGCTACATGTTTTTATAGTTTCTAAAGAACCTGGGGTTTTTGATTATTTGTTTGCTGTTGTTGTTTTAAAGACAGTCTTTATATAGTTATGGCTGGCCTGGAAATTATGGAAACTGGCCTGCCTCTCTGCCTCCCAGTGCTGGGATTAAAGGCAGTCACCACCACACCTTGGCCAAAGAAACTGTTATTAGTTTCATTGATTGTTTTCTGTTGTTTTACTTCCTATTCCTTACTGCTTCATTTCTGTTCTTGGTCTATTGTTTCTAGTTACAGGTATGACAGCCTTCTAACTACCACTTTCCCTACACACCGCTTTAGTTCCATTCCACACATCTCGGTCTATAACATCTTCATTTTCTTATTTACCTATGACTTCCTCTTTAGGCTCCTGCAGGATTAGACATTTGTTTTTCTTCCAGCTTTTGAGAGTCCCGCTGTTACTGAAGTGAACCTGTCTTCATAGGACCTAGTTGATATGTTCAGTCCTTTGAATAAAGCTTCTTAAACTCTCTGCTCCTGTGTTTTATGCTTGCACATTTCTTCTATGATATCAGTAACTGAATGTGAAACCTTTTTTATTGCCCCCACACACTCCTAAGCAGACTCTTTTTCCTGGTCAGTGTGTTTTCTCTTAATTAGTTATATTAGATCATTTTTGCCGATCTCTCTTTAATAATCATTCTGTTGTCTCAAGTAAGACTTTAAATTTTAAAAAAATTTAATTATTTTTACCTTACATATATTATTTGTTGATATAGATATTTTCTTCTATTTACTTCAAGAGTTCACCCATACTTTTGAAAATTTTTAACGTTAACCCTTATTAATATATCTCTTCTAGTTAATTCTAAATTCTGTGCCATTTAGGCTTCAGTGTTCATATGAGTTGATATTTTTCTGTCTGTATATGTAGTAATTTTGTATTGTGTCTTGGATAGTTCAGTGTTATATGTGAAGTTTTCCATCTTGTTTAACTTCCATAGTGAATACACACACACACGCACGCACGCACGCACGCACGCACACGCGTGCACCCTACCTTTTTCTTGGAGAGGGACTGGGGGACTGGTCTACTAGGCTTCAGGCTACAAACTCTGGATTGAAACCATGGTTCCTTTTTCAGTGCTTTTGTCCTTGATCTACATCTTTGTGGTGCTCAGCAGAGGCTAGTTGGGGTCTGCATATAGTTTTAGTTTATTTCTTGACTGTCTTTCAACCTTGGATAAGCTGTTGAAGAGCAGTTGTTCTTGTGGTGTACCTAGCAATTTAGATGCAATTTAATGGTTTTCCTCATATATATATTTTTTTATCCCTGGTATTTTCAGCTTGGCTGAGTTCTCTCTTTTCTTTCACCTAGAAGATTGGGTTTTTCTTTTTCTTGCCCTGCTGCATAACATCCCACAACTACACCCACAGGCATGGAAAACCAATATGTGCTGTGTTTTCTCCCATTATTTTGGTGTTCTGTTCAGTAGGCAGGAAGATATTTAGTTGTTTGGAAGTAGGCTAAATTTTCAGAACCTCTTTTTCACAAATACACTTTTCTTTTATAAGACCCTGCATTTGGCATTCCATGCCATTGGAAGAGAGATGAGCTTCTTATTGAGATGTGTGTTGTAAAATAAGTACCCTATCTCTGCCTTTTTTTCTCTTTCTTTGTTTTAAAATCATTTCAAAATCTAATGTTCTGGGACTAGGGGAATGGCTCATTCAGTCAAATACTCATTTTGAAAACAAAAGAATCTGAATTTTAATCCTCAGTAGTCAAGTGTGTGGTAGCACTGGGAAGGCAGGGACGGGGAGGAGGGTGTCCTAGCCTAGTTGGCAAATCAGACCAGTGAAAGTCCATCTTAGAAGAAACAAATGTTATTTCTGAAGATGACAATGGGGTAGTTTCCTGCTTTCCACATGCATATTTGTATGCAACACACACACACATACACACACACACACACACACACACACACACATACACACACATACACACACACACACACACACACACACACACACACACATACACACACACACACACACACACACACGACCCTCTCAGGTCTTAGTGTTCATAATATCACTAGTAAGGATGGAATTTATCCAGAATTTGGCAAATGTTTATTAGTCTTAACTGCAATGTGTATTGCTTGTTGAGCTTTGCTAAATACATATTCTGTGGCCCATTTCTGCAGATTCTGATTGAATAGGTTTGTTGTATAACAAACAGGTTAAATGCCCCTCTCTCCTATGCAGACACTGCTCCCTCAGGTCAGGTCAGTCCACGGTCATGTTTGCTGAGGAAAGCAGTGGTCTGGAGCTGCTGCAGCTATGATGTGGTCCTCTGACTCAGTTCCCAGCATCACCTCTGGCACATCCTGCATTGGTTTATCCTTTGTACCATTGTCTCTTTGAGTCATTGAACACAGGACATTTTAAACTAGTAAATCTATTCAGCAAAAGCTAGGATTTAATGGTATCCTCTCTTTTTCATTTTGGTGTTTAAAGACAAAATGCTTTGCTTTTTCACATTTTTTTGTATTCTGTAGCTTGTAGAATGGTTAAGACTTATCCGTCATAAACTTGAACTTTTTGTGTTTGGGCTTATATAGCACCAACTCATTAAGATATGGAACATTTCCAGCTTCCTCTTATATATGTCCCTGAGGTTTCTCCTTAGTTGGTGCCTTTGTCTGTGTCTATCCTGATTTACAGTACAGAACATCACTTGGCCTTTTTTCAGATGTTTTATATAGAGTCACGTGACACATGTTCTTGGATATCTAGTATTTAATCAAATTATTTTTATGGCCAAGCCTTGTTGAGTTTTTAAATTTACTTCTGAATTGTTTATATTCAAAACATGTATCCAAACCAAAGCAGATTTGGCTGAATTTCCCACTTTTCTTAGCTGAGTTAATTTTAAATGTCTTTAGCACATTACCTATGGTCGGTTTTTAACTCTTTGAAGTTCAGTAGTCTGCAGTTTCCTGGGGCTGTCTTTGCTACTGTTCCCCACTTCTTGCACATTTTCTTTGGCCAGTGCAGGGGAAGGAGCTTTTGGAAGTCTTAGCTCTTTCTTGTTCTTTTCCTGTATTTGAGCTAAGGGGAATTGGAGTACAAGTGGTTGCTGGTGATTATTGTATTCATCTTTCATTTGTGATCTTTTTTCCTGGTAGCATGACGGAAGTGGATCATTGCATGATGTTCAGTTATCATTGCCATCCAGTCCAGAGCCGGAAGACGATGATCAGATATACAAGGTATGGCTAGGGATTTACACTGAAGATTTCAAAGTTTTTACTATAAAAATAATACAGCAGTAACATTTTAAGCTGTGAATAATAGTGGTATCAAAAAACTAGAGCTTTTAGAAGGCTGTAGTGGCATATGCCTTAGATCCTACCACCCAGGAAGCAGATTTGAAGTCTGCCTGTGCTACACAGTAGGTTCAAGGCCAACCTAGACAACTTAGTGATATGATACAAAGTCACAAAAATGATCTGTGATTGTAGCTTCAGTGGCCAAATACATGTTTAACATCTATAAGACCATGCATGAAATCAGTTCCTAGTGCAGGAAACAGGCCAACCTAGAACTTTGCCATCTGGGAAAATAACCAGATTTCCTCTGAACCTTTGCCATTTGATTTAAAGTAAATTATCCCTTTGCTTTAAATCATCCCTAGTCATGTGGAAAGTAACTTGCCCTTGTGTTACAACTGTTGCTTGTACCCATGAGTAAGAACTATCAAAATAAGGTTTTCAGTGAAATTAAAGTGGTAGTTAAGTATTTCATATATCTACAGAATTGAAGAAACATTAAGATAATGAGATTACCTTTTCTATGTTTGAAAATCTAATTATGAATTCATGTATATTTTAATAAGTAATTTAAAGTAATATAATTCTCAAGATTTTTAGATATTAGTAGATAGCTCTTTTGCAACTATTTCTCAGGTATACTTTGGTTCATTTAATATTTTCAAGTAAAGGTGTTCACATCCCTTTTCCTAGGTATAATTGTTTGTCATTGCAACAACGTAATCTCAGAACTTTAGTGACTTCAAATAACATAATGCTAAGTTATCTATGGATCAATTACATGATCTGTAGATGAGCTGAAATTCTGCTTCACATGTCTTCTTCAATCTGAGAGCCAAACTGAGGGGTCAACTCTACAGTGTGACATAGCATTGTAGTATAAAGGAAAATGAGCTTTGGGAAATCCATATGAGTTCTACATGGACATGGCACATGCTGCTTCCAGATGACTCAGATGGCCCAGGCCAGGAAGAGCTGAGCAGAGGGGCTTAGGCTGCTTATTGGCTTCTGAGTAATTTACCAAAAGCCAAATGATACACAAAACAATCGTAATCTTAAGACTGTAGCACAGTAGTTACATGGGTTAGTATCTGGCCTTTTCCATTTGGTGTATACTTATTGTTACTCAGTTACTCTCAGCCATGCGATTCCACTATTGGTCCTGACGAAGTGTTCCACACCAGCAGATCTGCAGAAGGCTAGGTTTTATAAAACAGTTTCATATGGGCATCTAGTTTAAAACTAATGATTTTGATAACCTTGGAGCATACTAAAATTCCCTTAGCTTTGTGGCTAGCTTCTTTTTTCCTCTCAAGTTATGAAATTTTATATATACAAAGAATTTTGAGACAAGGTCTTATTTAGTCCAGGCTGTTCTCAACCTTTCTGTGTAGCTGAGTCTAAGCTAGAACTCAAATCCTCCTGTGTTCACCTTTGAGTTGCTGTATGTGCCACCACAGCAGGTGAAAAACTTGCTATAAAGAGACAAAACTAACTTCACCTTTTCACATTGCCATGCTCTCATGGTTTGGTTTTTCATTTCTAAGTTGTCCATTTGTTTTAGTATTACATGATATACACATTGACAACTGACATTAATTCATGTGCTATTTCCTTTGTGTCTAGATAGATCATTTGTTGTTTATTTCTTATTCAAGCTGAGATGGGATAATTTATTGTGTCCTATATTCTCTATTTCTTTTGATTCATAGCATTTTGTAATGTCATTCAAGCTAGAAACAGATTTGACTCCTCTCACTAGATGTAAATGGCCTGTGATCACTCTTGGTTCAGGCTTCTCCTCTGGACTATTGCAATGGCTTCGGTGCAGCTTCTGTTTTGCAGTATTGGACATGTCCAGTTAATGATGTTGGCTGGTGCCTTTCTCTTTAATTCCGGCAGCACTTGTCAGGACAGTGGGTCTTTGAGGAACACTCCTTCCCTGGAACTCACCTGGCATATTTATTTGCCTTTTGCTGAGTTCTGAACCAATCTTGAAAGTTCTACTATACATTAATTATACAGTTTTACTATACATTAATTATAGAGTTGTACTATACATTAATTTTCTGTTCCCTCTGTCCTGCCCTTGATATTTTCTAACAGAAAACTTAGAAGTGTCCTTGAAATCTTAGTTGAAGTCAGTCTTGTATGGTGATCTCCTGACCTGTATAACCTTTGGCCCAGTCTCTTTATTATGTCAATGCAAAGCAGTTAAGCCCATACTTCCTTATAGTCAGGGTCATCATAAATACTAATCCAACCACAAGAAACTCAAGAAGAAGGAAGACCAAAATGTGGATACTTCATTCCTTCTTAAAAGGGGGAACAAAATACCAATGGAAGGAGTTGCAGAGACTAACTATGGAGCAGAGACTGAAGGAAGGACAATCTAGCCGATATAGCAGTCTCCTGAGAGGCTCTGGCAGTACCTGACTAATACAGAAGTAGAGGCTCACAGCCATCCATTGGACTGAGCACACGGTCCCCAATGAAGGAGCTAGAGAAAGGACCCAAGGAGCTGAAGGGTTTGCAGCCTCTTAGGACGAACAACAATATGAACTAACTAGTACCCTCAGAGCTCCCAGGCACTAAACCACCAACCAAGGACTATACATGGTGGGACTGATTGCTCTAGCAGCATATGTATAGTAGAGAATGACCAAGTCAGTCATTAATGGGAGGAGAGGCCCTTGGCCCTGTGAAGGTTCTATGCCCCAGTGTAGTGGAATGCCAGGGCCAGTAAGCAGGAGAGGCTGGGGTGGGGAGCAGGGGGAGGGGGGAGGGAACAGGGGTTTGTTCTTGTTGTTGTTTTTTTGGTTTTTTGGTTTTTTTGGAGGGGAAACTGGGAAAGGAGATATCGTATGACATGTAAGTAAAGAAAATATCTAATAAAATAAAAAAAAAACTAGGTAGAAAAGTATGTAATTTATGTAGTAGTGTAGAAAATATAAAAACAATAGATATGAACTAGATGCACATGTGTTAAATTATATGCAGAGATATATTTTGTTCAATTTTTAACATGTCTTATTTTTATTACCAAGATAGAGTAATTGTTCATATTTATGGGGTACAATGTGGTATTTGAAACAAGTGTATAATATTCAATATTAAATCAGATGAATTAGCAAAAATAAATAAATAAATAAATAAATAAATACTGATCCAGGTGGGAGCTTGGTGAGTATTAGCTGTTACTTCCCTTTTCCCATTGATTACATGCCAGTTGCCATTAGACCATGAAACTAGTTTAAAATTGGTAGTAGATTTCCTGATGTTATAGTTAACCATTAGAAAATTTCACATAACAGCATTTTTTCATATTTCAGAATGAAGATTTACTAAATGAAATAAAACAACTTAAAGAAGAAATAGAGAAAAAAGATGAAAAAATCCAACTCTTAGAACATCAGCTTGTAAGTATTATATTAGACTAAAGCTGAGGCTCTTTACAGCGGGGTAGTTTCATGTCTGTGGCAATGATAAATAGTTTCCCCTAGTAAAGCTTGTTGAATCATTATAATTTTATAGTTGTTGTAATTTTAAATGTTCATAGGAAAACAAACTATTTGTATAGTACCTTGAATTCAGCTCTAGGATAGTTTGTAATAATTAAAAGGCTAGGTAAAAAGAACTTATTGCATAAAATGGCAAAAATCAAAACAATATTTATTGAGAGCCAAAAACCAATATGACAGAGCAAATTCAGCTTTATAAAATACTAATTTCATCGAGAATGTCAAGGATTTAACAGTGAACTGAGGTCATATGGCAGGCATCTAGCTCAGGAATGAATAGAACAGACAGATCAGATATAGCTACAAAAGCAGTTGATTTGAATTGTGTAGAGAATTTCTTTTTGAATTGATAATACTCTAGGGCAGTAAAGTCAGTGGATCATTGAAGAGTCTCCTCAGGATGAACAGAGAAACAGAACTGACATCTGGACTGTCTGTATTTAATACCCAGAGGAGTTACATCACAAATTCATTTAAGAAATGGTCTTTAATGGTTGCTGCCAAAATAGTTTCCCCAGAGAGTTATAAGCATCTTCTCTTATAGGCACCATCATCAGCCTGAAGTAGAATTCCACCAAAGTCCAACTTTGGGTACCAGTGTGTCTGCTGAGTTTTGTTTCAGAGCATAGATGAAGGGCTGTTTAAAGGAGCATGGGTGAGCCCACAGTGGCTACACCCCTGGAAATTCTCACCCCACTGCTGTCTAGATGGAATTCCCTCTTAGTTAATGCTCCAGAGAAGACAACAGGGCCACAGTCATTAGGGCAGAAGTTAGTATAGCTGGCGGGAGGGTGCTGAAGAATGTCTAGAATCTCAGGTGAATTAGTGCAGCCTTCCACCCTGTCTAACAAAGGAGTCATCAGGCCCAGCCTTGAAATTCTCTTGCAAGTAGTAACGGTTAGCCTGATGAAGATCATGTAAGGGCAAAGGGCAGTGCTTTATAACAGCAAGGTCAAAATAGGCCAGAGAAATAATAGAATTTTCTGTAGTAGTCTTCTTATGCCCTTGATTTTTACATATATTTTACATCTAGATGTGATGTTATATACACATATAAAATTATATATAGTGAGTATTTTTAGACAGTTTAAGAGATTGCCAAGAGAAATTTTGATTATTTGAAGTGTAGCTCACTGGCTTTCTCTTAAGTACAGTCACTGAAAAAGTAGAGACGACTGGATAGACCTTGATGTTTGATATAGGCATGTCTGCCATCAAAGTGTCCAGAGCTGCATTGTATGGTGCAACTTGATGAGGCGGCCTGTTCTTCCTATGACAGCCTCTAACTGCCTGTGTGTATGTGCAAAATTAAACCATTTTAACCATTTGTGGTTTTCTCTAGGCAACCCGATGTAACTGCCACCAGAAATCTAAAGAGGGAAAGTGTACATATGCTGATAAATATACCCAGACACCCTGGAGAAGGAGTCCTGTAAGTCACCTAGTCTTCACTCTGCCCTTTGCTATTTTGGTGTGTTGCTTTGATTTTTATTCTAACCACTAATAATTTTGAATGTGCCATAGCTATTTTTTTCTTTAGGTGAGTGGCTCTTTGCTTGTCTCCCGGTTGTGAGTGCTTTCCAAAGCTTCTCTTGTGTGCTCTATACAAGCGAATGTGCTTTTAATAGCTTTTCCATTCTGCATACTGTGGCCCATCTTATTGGAGTGTCTGCTCTTTTCTCATTGCATGTTTTTGTGGGAGTAGTAATACGTTTGTCCCACTTACACAGTAGATCCCATTTGGAAGGTGTAGGATTAGAGAGAGCATATTCCCTTTTGTGTTGAAATTTTTCTAAATAGGTTTTATTATTATAATTATAGACTATTGAGGGAATTAGGAAATATTAATACATGAAAACATAGGTGGGGTGGTTAATTAGAAATAGTAGGAAATAGCTACATAAATATTTTTTATTCTTTTTGAAAGTGTTATATATCAAAATATATGTGCTGCTAAAAGTACCTTGAGTACCTGGAGCTCACTTCAGGATGTAGACATTATCCTATTGTATGGAGAAAGTAGTAGACTTCTAGTAATTAGAGCTTGGAATACTTTGAGATTCCTTTTGTGTTCTGTATATAACTGAGTCCCAGTAACACAGATTAATAGGAATACAAAGTCTAATATAATCAATCCAACTAAGAAAATGTAGCTATAAAACTTTAAATTTTACATAATTCTTACTTCTGTTTCTTTTCATATAATGTGTAATTGCATTCTTGTGGGATGATATGATAATAGAAATTAACTTACCTGGAGATCATCTTGGTTCTTGAAGGAAAAGTGGGGAATCCGAGAAGGAAATACACAGATAGATAGACTCCTCAGTTCCCAAACAACCAATGGGACTACTGAGTGTCTGATAAAAACAGGTGCAAGGTTGTGTAGGCCAGAGGATTGGGCAGGTCTAGACAGATTAGGAGCTTATGAGGGAAGGAAAAGGAGGCCTCTCAGAGAAGGCATTGGGCATGTGGAGACAAAGAAAACACAATTCTACTTTGATGTTGAAGGCTGCGGGAACTTAAGTGTTTGGGGACAAGTCTGAGATGAGAGACTGTCCTGTGTCTCTGCATGGGCATTTGGTCTTTCTAGGGTCTCCAGTTTTCCCATACGCTGTTGTAGTTTTAGACATCATTACTTGGTTTTTCTGTTAAGTATGAAAAACTTCACTTTACATCTTCAAGGAAGTCATTAAACCTTATAATTTACCTGGCTCCCCCCCCCCCAACCCTGCCTCACTGTTTTGAAACAGGATATTAATCTGCCTTTTTAAGTAACTGGAACAAAACTACTCCAGCATATTCCTGATTCAGGTTTTATAGTGGTGTTGGTAGAAGTAAAGGTCAGAATTTTAGCCAAGCACTGTCAAAAACTCAGACTTCAGCTTTCACCATTCCTTTTTTATATTATAGGCATCACCTGGCCACATTCCTTTGTTTTGGAGATAGGAATAAAAATCAAATAGTCTATTACATGTCTATAGCAAAAAAAATGGCAGGGACAGTACTATAACTTAGGAATCCTTACTAGTGGTCCATAGTCACTTATCCCCAAAGCACACGGAAGAGCCTTGCCAAGTGAGAGCTTTTGAAAATTGGAATGGGAGGATTAGACCATTCTTAACTACAGAACAGCTAGTAAAGGTGGTGGGGGTGCACGATGGGGGTGGGAGTGGTGGCAACAGTAAGTGCACAGTTAAGCTGGAAACACACAGGTGTCCTAAGGGAAAATAGTGACTGTGAAAGCTCATGTGAGTACAGAGTCAGAAAGTCTAATGGAGGGATTACTATACTCACTGGAGTCCATTCAGTGAATAAATAAATGTCTTCATTTACTTCAATAATATTTAAGTATCTAGTTAATAATGAGTTTACTGTGTGATCTTTCCCCCCTGTTCATTGGCTTCATTTGAAATACATTATTTTGGAAACAGTTACTATAATTATATTGACTTTCTTTTCATTCAAAAATTATACCTTGCTCCAGATGTTCATTTTTTTTTTTAAGATTTATTTTATGTATGTCTTCAGACACACCAGAAGAGGGCATCAGATTCCATTACAGATGGTTGTTAGCCACCATGTAGTTGCTGGGAATTGAACTCAACCTCTGGAAGAGCAGTCAATGCTCTTTAGGGCTGAGCCTTTTCTCCAATCCTGTAGATGTTCTTTTTAAAGTAGGAGTTCAGCATATTTAGACAGGGTTTAGGTGATAAAAAAAAAATATGGGGGTACAATGTGGTTCTTGTTTGTAAACTTAAGGGTTTTTTTTTTCTTTAGGCAGAAATTTTAGAAATGAAAAGGCTATTTAAATACCTTTTTGCGACAGGTGGTGGTGATGCACGCCTTTAATCCCAGCACTTGGGAGGCATAGGCAGGTGGATTTCTGAGTTCGAGGCCAGCCTGGTCTACAAAGTTGAGTTCCAGGACAACCAGGGTTATACAGAGAAACCCTGTCTCAATAAATAAATAAATAAATAAATAAATAAATAAATAAATAACTTTTAAGTGTAATTTTTTTAAATCAGCCTAAGCCTTTGAGAAGGTTGCAGATGATAATCTATCATCTTCACATTCTCTCATAACATCTTGAGACAGCTTAGTCGTTTTTGACATTGCTACAGTCACTTGATTATTATCATGTACTTGTGATAATGTTCTATTGAACATTACCTAAATATGAAGGAAGAAATCTGCCTGCGATGAAGGATGGATAGGGTTGGTGGCTAAGAGGTTTACTGGCAAGGGTTTGTCGGAAGCTATGTAGGAGAAAGAAGGAAATGGGAAAGGCAGTAAGAGATGGATGGATGCCTGAGGAGATGGCTGCTGGTGCCAGCTGGGTGGCAGAAAAGCAAGCACTTTGAAGCCAACATGAATCTCCACTAGAGATTTGAGTGAGTGGGCTTGGTATCCCCTAATGGCTACAACACACAAGAAATACTAAACAAGGCAGTAGAGCCGAGAAAAGGAAAATCAGCATATACATACTTGTGTGCATATTACTTTGTGCCAAGCTCTGTTCCACTGAGTGTAGAAAAAGACAGGGCCCCAATCCACAGTAGGATGCTTGCTTACTGTGACCAACAGTTTCCCTAGATGCTGGTAATTTCCCTGCACTCAAAGAAGCTTAAGCTGAGAAGTGCTTGCATGACTCAGGAATGCTGTGGGAGGCTGGTGCTCTGAGAAACCAAAGGTCATCTTATTTTGTTTTTCTTTTTGTTTGAAACATGGTTTCACTCTTTAGTCCTGGCTGCTTGGAATTCGCTATGAATACCAGGCTGGCCTTGAACCCAGCAGAGTTCCATATGTCCGTGTTTCCTGAGTTTGGAGATGAAATTACTAACAAACCCAGCTGAAGGTTCATTTTAAATATATAAAGTTACAGATCCAGCTGTGGTTGGTGCAGTCCTGTTGATCCTAGCACTTGGAGGCTGATGTAACAGGATAGCCGGGAATCCAACATCGGTCTGTGCTTTATAGCAGACCTTGTTGCTTTTCTCAGAGGTAGTCTTTACTGATCCTTGTACTAGCCCACGCTTAAGAACAGCATTATTTAAAATTGAATTCCAATAATAATTAATCGAAAAGACCATGAATTTGAGAAGGAGTGTGGGCATATGGGAAAATTTAGGAAACAGGAAATGATGTGAATATATTTAATTGAAAAATTATGAAATAAATAATTTGGATGAGAAAACATAGGACAAGCATGAGATTCTACTACCCTGTGTATTACCAGTATTGTTTTAAAACCATTTAAGCTTAGTATTTAAAGATAGAAAGTCAGTTTGCATATTAGATTCAAAATTATCAGTCATTTGTTTGAACACCTAACTTAAATAATTACAAAAATTAATCCTCAGTCTCCATCAGACAGCAAAGAAGGTCTAAAGGATCTATGTCCTGTCACATAATCAGGATTACTGATTACTAGATTACTACTAAAACAAGTGTGGGAATATGCAGACTGTCATGTCATATGGAAAGGCTTGTACGAGTTAAAACTCTGTTCACAGTTGCACCTAATTCTACTTCTCTCTCCTGGTTTAATAACTGAATATTACATATGAGAGAGTCAAGGGAAGATGATCTGACATATATTTCAAAATGTTCTGTTGGAGTAATTTCTAACACATAATAAACCTTAGTTCATAACACTGCATATAGGAGAGACATATTCAACATCAATTCAACAGTGTAATAATGTGTGATGTAAGCAGTCATTTTCCTGCTTGTGCAGTAGACTCATGATGTCAAGATTTCCCAGTATATTTATATAAAATCAGAAACCTACTACAGATGCATCCCAAAAGGCATTGATTTTTAAACATTAATGTTTATAACTTTATAATTTTACTAGCAAGAAACCTATTTCCTTTTTCTTAGGCCTGAGAGATAGGATGGCTGAGTAACTGAAACAGCAATGTATCTCACAGAGTTCTCTTTTGAGTAATCTCCCATGTGATTTTCTTTTGAGACCAATGCTCTCCTGATTTGAAGCCTGGACAGGGTAATTGGGTAACATTTCTCCTGTATTATCCTGACTTTAAACTCAGATTTGCCATGTTCCTCTTCACTGGGAGTTGCCATATTACAACTCAGAGATATTTATGTGTATATTTGGACATATTTGGAGGTAGATACTTAAAGGGAATTAAAGAATTTATTTTGTTGCCAAATGGTCTTTTATATATATATATATATATATATATATTCACATATATATACATATATATATATTTAGTGTTCTATCTATATTTGCCACTTGAAAGGGTTTGTGTGTGTGAAAATACACACACACACACACACACACGAACACACATGCACACATCTTGCACCAGTATTTGAACAAGTGACATTTATGAGGTACTCACACAATTGCTTTTATATAGTGTAATTTCAATCACTTCAGACATCAGGTTTTGCATATAGCATATGCCAGCTACCTTTAAATACAGGCAGGAGCCACCCGTGCTTCTGAGAGTTCACATTCTAACAGGTAGAAGTCTGCACACAAAAGATTACTGTTCATGTCTTACACTGTTTGTTAAAACAACCATGTTATGCATTTTGTAGTTCTATAAGAAATCAGTACTTGACTGGTATTATTTTTCAAGGCCAATAACATTATACATGGCTCTTCTAGCCATTGGCTGATCTGCCTATAAGGATCTGTCATTCAGTTTGGATGTATTCCAGACGTTTTGAATGGGAGACATTTTGAAGCTGTTCTGAGTATGTGCTGGAAGAGGCAGTGTTTGCCGTGAAGACTTAGAAAACAGGCTAAAGCAGCATAGTTTGCTAGTATTGGGACCATTTCATTTGTGTGCTGTAATTTTATTTGTGGGTATCTTTTAATTTGGCTATAGTGTAAAGCTGAGGCAAAATATGTTTCTGATTCTGTGGTGTTCAACATCTGACATACAGATGTCTTCCAATTTTGATAAACATGATTAAGTTAAATTAAGGACCTTTCATCACTTATACTAGAAAGCATGTGTCACCTATGTCTTGCATGTCACACTTTGTAAGAACTTATGGTCACAATATCCTAATTATTTCTAACCCTAGCTTTCTTTACTTTTGTGTTCTAATCTTTTGAAAATCTATGACTTGAAAAGAAAAATTTTGTGCTGTTTGATTTCCTGATTTATAAATTAATATTTCTGTGTGTGAATACATATAATTTATCTTCCCTTATATAGTGGTCTTCTGCAAAATAATAATCTGATACTTAAAAGTATATGATGATGGGGTTTAATGCATACCAGAAAGGCTTATTTGTATGTTACTTACAAAGAGTTGTGGAGTTCTGAGATATTTCCTGTAAAGTATTTGACAACTAGATTTTGAATTCTGATGTGTTATTAATTTGAGCTACCTGTATGTTAAAAAATGAAATTTACTTCTCATTAACACTGTTGATGTGTTATTTTAAAAAGCGAAAACAATGTGACTTTGGTTTCTCTGGTGCCCTTCTTCATTATGCCTCCCTACCCCATCTCTTTCTGCACAGGGTGGGTATTCTGCTCCCTCCTTCTCTCCTTGGCAGGGCTCCTTCCAGGGGATGCCACGGACTGTTCCACCGCACCGCAGACAGAGTGAGTCTGTGTCTCTCACTCCCATCCTGCTCTGGCTTCCCCTTCATGGTATTTCCCTGCTGCATGGCCCCTCCCTCCCAGTAATCTGCAGGCACCTGCTCCATGAGCACTTCCTGTGGTCTGCTCTCCTAACATTTCCTTGACTGCATGCAAGCAAACCTCCACTATGGCTTCCTGAAAGCTGCCCGAGGTTATTTCCACCAAAATCTGTTGAAACCTTTCACTGGTGACCCTAGACCTGCTGGCATGCATCTGTCTTTAAGTAGATCTTATCAAGATCATTAAATATATAAGATAAAAAATATTTTTTACCTACTTTTGAAATGCACACAGATTTGATGGACAGATGCATACTGTTTAGGGATCAGGCTTACTAGACCATTGCACACTTTAAATATCTCCTAATCAAAGACTTTAACTATTTAATTACCATCTAAATTTTTTTTTTTTTTTAAATTTCAAGGCCGTTTTAAAACCACTAATGTCTTTTATAATTTGTTCGCTGTTTCACAGCATAGAAGCAGTGGCTTTGAATATGCATGGTTTACTAACACTTTTTAATGATTCAGTTATTATTCGACCATCCACACGTCTTGACTGCTTTAGATTATATATTTTACTATACCTGGTAAGTTGGCTGTATTTTATATTTTTTTTGAAAAGTCACCCACCCCTAAAAGCTAATATTAGTGAAAAAAGAGTCAATCAGAGCTAGTTCTACACCTTCTCCATGGTTTATTCTGTGAATCCTACCATTTTTTCCACTCATTTTCCTTAGGTAAAGTATCAGGAGTCCCAAGGGGAATTTTAATCAACTTAGAATGAAATTTATTTTTTGAAAAATTATGTCTTCATCAAAATTATAAATAAGTTGCGTGAATTCCTGATAAAATATGCTTTGGCTCTGGTAACCTCTCAGGGATGAGTAGATATGTCTTTCTGTAGAGATTCTTATAGGATCCTTGTAGCCATAACTATAGGATCATTACACACCCTTTAGCATCTCTCACTGAGTTTGAGAGGGTCTTTTAGAAGAGAAAGATGTTTTAACTGCTATGCTGAGAGATTCACCCCTGAGGATACCATATCCTAACAAAGCTATTTCTACCTCCTTTAGGTTATGTGTGAGAGAGAGAGATGAAGTAAGGCCCTGAAGTCATAGGAATGAACCCATTGATTTTTCAGAGACAGTTAAGAATAGGTCTTAGGTTTCTTTCTATACTAAATGAACATTCAACAAGATAATACCTGATTCTGCATTTACATAGTTTTCCATTCCCAGCACTCAGTTTTTATAGAAGTTGATTAGAAATAATAGGCGGGTTTTAAGGAGTATCTCTCTCATTGTAATGTTTCATTTTAAAAGTTCTTTCTGATACCTGCTTGAGTGTTGATTAGAGTGTACTATGTTTATCATCAAATACAGAGGCTGAGAGTGTGGCTGAGTCTTCAGAAGTAGCAGTTTGGTTTTTATTTTGAGTTGTAAGAGTGAGTGGTAAATGTTAGAAGTGGTATGGAAGAGAGCCTGTAGTAAGCACACACTGGTAGGTACAGTATGGAGGATAGCTTGTTGTAAATAGACACTGGTTGGTGCAGTATGGAAGAGAGCCTGTAGTAAGCACACACTGGTAGATAGAGTATGGAAGGTAGCATGTAGTAAGCACACAACGTGAGAGCATCAGTTATTAGGAGTATGTACTTAGGCCATTTCACAAAGCTGGACTGGCCAGAAATCTTGCTAAATTTAAGAATAACTCTAGGAAAAGGAAAGAAGTATAGACGTTCTTGGCTTTTATATGGCTTTCTCTAGAACTGATGAGTTATATTCTTTTATATTTTTATTAAAAATGAATACTAATATTTACTTTGTACTGTATTTTGATTTCAAATAAAATTTTATAGGCTACAGAAAATAATCTCTGTTTAGGTATGTAGAGACCCTTCCTGCTGTGTCTGTGGAGACTTCAGTTAAGTGGCTGGAGTTACTCCTTCCACGCTAACATCCACCTACATTGGATTGCAAATGATGCAATTCCTGCTGTGGAGGAGGAAAAATTAATAAAAACAGTTGCTTCTGGCAAGTAGGAGGCCTTCCTCACAAGTCCAGATAGCTTCTCCTGCCATTCTTGGTGTTTCAAAATCATATTTATGAATGACACCCATTTGTTGCTACACCTAACATCAGAATTTTCTCTTGCTTATGTCACTTAAAATAACTTAGTAATTCCCCGTCTGTCTCCTGTGTAAAGCAGCTTAGATGGAAAGGAGCAGACACAAATCACATAAAGTCCATCTCCATCTGTCCTAACAGTTCAGCCATTTCTAGATGTGTTTCTTGATGCCTACATTTATATTCTAATAATTATATTTACCAGAATTACATTGAAATAGTAGGAATTATAGCCTGCCTATTTTCCACAGCTTGCTCTCTGCCTTTTCACTGTTTTTTGGCTCAAGAATTATTATGTCTCAGGGTCCATAGCCTTAATCTAATTATTAAATACTATATTTTGGAAATTATTTCCAAAAATATTTGGAAACATGTATAGTTTATAAAATATAGCTATATATTTAAGTACAGGATAAGTATAACATTGAATATGTAGGTGTTTTATTTGAATTCTCACTTCATCTGCACATAACTCATAGTCGGAGCTATTAATTATTCTGACTTTATAGTCAGAAATGTAAATCAATTAATCAGAGTGATGTTGCAATTTGTTCAGGATAAGTAAACACACTACAGTCGAATTTTATTCTAAATCCAGAGCCTGCATCTTGCAATTTATTGTAGATGACCTTTTTCCTCTGATAAACAATATAATGGACTCATTATAAAGGAGCTAAAAGATCTAAATAGTTTTATGTACTTCTAGTCTTTTATAAGGTGATAATGTTTTGTAGTTCTCAATACTTTTGAATTATATAAACATGTTTCACATAGTATAACTTGAAATCACTCTTTTTTGGTAGATGACAATGTATTTGAGAGTAATTATGATTGAATTTTTCTTCTAGTCCACATAAATTACTGGAGTGCATTTTATCTTTGTGTATAATCCAGTGCCAGTACTTCCTTAGGCAGAGCTCTGGAAATCATTTGCTAAATGTTGTGTGTACTTACTAGGGGCAGTTACCATGCATATTCCAACTGCCAGACATACTGATAGGCTTGATATACATGGCCCACTGTGATCGACTTCAAGACAATATTTCACTAAATTCTGTATGCATGATTGCATCAGCTTTTGTGCTTTTATGAGCAGTTAGCTATGGGAGTGACTTTTCATACAAATAAAATCTTTTGTTGAAATGGAAACTAGGATAATTTGGTAGAAACTGAACTAAGTCAATTGTACATTAAGCCAGTTTTTCATATCATATAGCTTTTGTAGTCAATTTCAGAGGCTATCTAGCATAGTTATTGGTTGGTTAATTAGAAATGTGCACCTAACTTATGGTCTAGCAGGACTTCCCAGAAACCTAGACATGTGTTAGTTTCTGTCAGTACGTGAACTTGTGGGAGATGCAGCATTTAGTATTTTCTGTTTGAAGCTTTTTGTGGTGCGCTCTCTGCCGATGGTGAAAGTGTTCCTTTAGCCAGTCCTTGTTGTAGTTTTTAAGTAATATACATAGTAATCATATGTCCTCTTAAGTTTTTTTGTGATCTGGAGGTGCCGTTCTGAAATATAGAGGACAAAAGAGTATTCCTAGTTTCCAAAATCACCAGGAACTGTGATTGGATTTATTTGAAACTATTTATAAGGGAGCTTAGTTAAATATTTTGTCTTAAGTGATGTGTGGAAGGTCATGTATCACTTATGACATCCTTTCTAGGTTAAAGCACAGTTAGTTATCCCTTTAAGAGGTCTTTAGTGCCATTGCAGCATTAGAAACAAACTAGCAAGTACTTAGCTTTATAATGTGCTATACGTTTTTTTAAATTACTAAATTTTTTTTCTGTCTTCATAAGGGATTATGTGAGGCCTAATCTCCTTAGGTTTTTGGAATATTCATATTAAATTGTTTCAAAATTCTTTTCAGTATTGTGTTTGGTAAAATTCAAGTGATCCCCTTATATAAGAAGTATTAAACATACTTTTTATGAGCATGAATATTTGTATAAACTTGTAAACCACTTTAGTAACAAAGTATAAATCTATGAAATATGATTCACTATGTGCAAATCTACTTTTTACAATAATGAGTAATGCTTAGAAAAAACAGGCAGAGCAGATTCCCTTGGCTGCTGCCCAGTCGTAGTGATTCTCAGTGTTCTGTCTGGTCTCTGATGCCGTTGTCCTGTCTTTTTCTTGTCTCTGCTCTCCCATTGTGCCATTGGCAAGGAGTTGAGAAGTTAGTCCATTACTTCTCTGACAAAGCGTGGTACAGTACAATTTCAGATTTTTCCTACCACCTTCCTTATGGTCACGTTTTACTTTTCTGTTTTCTCCCAGTTTGCATGGTGCATGTCAGAGCGTGCATGCATGATTACAGGCATGTTACAGGTGGCTCCATTTCCATCTTCCCTTTAAATATTAAAGTGTATTTAATAACAGTAAACTTGTATGTAGCCCAGAAAATGGTTGTAGGTATTTCATGTGTATTATGTAGTAGCAATTTTATACTTGATTATTTCCTGTTTTCTACTTTACAAACTGTGGAACATTTTTACTCAGGGCTCGACACTTTAGCTGCCATCTTTTTGCTAGTAACTGGAGGGGAAGAATGCTTAGGAAATCCAACATGATAATTCTAGAGACTTTGGGGTTGATGAAGAGCTTCCCTTGGGGTTTCTTCCAGTGGGTCACCATGGAGCCACCTCTGTCCAGACAGACTGCTCCACCAGTGGGTTTGGGCTTGGTGTGTCTAATTATTATCCTTTCTAGGTGAGAATCAACTCAGAAGCAAGTGGGAAGTTTTTCAGGAGAGCTGTTACCTTTGTGATGGTATTGAATATGTAGATTTCATGCACTACAACTTTACGATAATCACCTGATTATATTGTATATTCTGAAAGCCCATGAATTTATAACTGGCAACCAAATAACATTACAGTGATGTTTTTAATGCTGCATTTGAAAACTTCTAATGCTTTAAAATAGATCTTTGCCACTTGCCGATGAGGTGTGTGAAATTTGAGCATTACTTCATTAAATGTGTGTGGACCCATTTAGAAAAAGAAGGGGCTAGTAACCTTCCACTCGAGCCTCAAGAAAAGTAGCCAGCGTGCATGCCAACGCAGAATTGGGGTTTCTGTGCTTGGGCAGAGGGAAACTCCTGCTTCCCAGTCCGGGGTATAACATTTCTCCAGTACTTGTAAATGCCTTGCACTGTTTAAGGACCTGATGATAGTCATGCTTTTATTTGCAGAATCTTAACTACGAAATTTCATTTCAGATCACTGTGATGATTGGCTCAGTATCTCACCAATTGTAAGGAATAGATGAAAATCAAAGTACCATCAGTCTGATTCTAGAAGCCAAGTAATTCAATGCTATGTTTGACAAACTAGATCCATCATAGAGCCATCCGATAAGTCGTTCACAATTTTAATATACTTTAAAGTTCTAACTCTAGTTCTTCAGACAGGAAGGAAATAAAGGAGTCTTAGCTTTGACATCATAATACACATGACTGCTGTTGATTTAAAACACATACCTGTGGCTAACTGATTGAACCATGCATTTGAACCCAGAAATCTCATGTTTTGTAGCAAGTAACTTATTTTCCCATGATAAAGATCTTGACTGTTGTACCAGTCCCGTTTACAGAAGACATATACCTCGAACCGCTTTATTACAGGTGACACGTGTGTAGGAAGCCCTGGGCCAAGCATGGATAGTTGTACTGTTACAGCTGGGATAGGGAAACGGCTAAATGCCTGTTGAGATTGTTTTTCCAGCCTTCTGAGCTAGAAATGCCTATTCAAGTTAAAATAAAACAAAAACCACTTGATGGCTAAGCTCCTTGGTCATTATGAAAGATACTTCTGTTCAAGTTAACATGTAATTAACATCAAACATTTTAAGAAAAGCAGGATTATTTTCTATTATCCAGACTTATTTGTCCATAATTTTTTTAAACATTTTTTTAAGATTATTTTATTTTTATTTATTTTATTTGTATGAGTACACTGTAGCTGTACAGATGGCCATGAGCCATCATATGTGTGGCCACTGGGAATTGAACTCAGGACCTCTGCTGGCCCCACTCGCTCTGGCCCCACTTGCTCCAGCGTAATTCACTGTAGCTGTCTTCAGACGCACCAGAAGAGGGCATCAGATCTCATTATGGGCGGTTGTGAGCCACCATGTGGTTGCTGGGATCCGAACTCAGGACCTTCGGAAGAGCAATCAGTGCTCTTACCCACTGAGCCATCTCGCCAGCCCTGTCCATAAATTTTTAGAGGTTGATTTTTATTTAACCACTAATGATCTATTATTGACATAGCCAGTCATCTTTGCTAGTTTATGGCCAATTGAGCCATTCTTGAATGCACAGCTAATATTCCCTAGCTCATTGCATAGCAAGCAAATGTTCAATCACTACTAAGGAACAAATACTGGGAGCACTGACTAGTATGCAAAACAGCGTGATAGCACTTGCACAAAGAGACCTGTTGTTTCTGGTCATCCTCACAAGCAGTGCAAATAGGCATCTGAGATCATTGCTAAAGGCGACCATCAAGCCTTTGCACAGTTCCCCAGTAGTGCCTATTGCTGACATTGTCCTTGACACATAACCTTTACCCCGAGGAATTTGTAGAATCTGTAGAATTGCAGAGTTTGTAGAATAGTGATGTTTTTTTAAAACTCTTATGTGAGACTTGCAGAGTCCAGGTAGAGGGTCTGGACCTCAGTCTACATTTGAGAACTTTCCTTCCAGACCCTCTACATGTTCCAAAGACAGAGTACTAAGTCTCACTCATCTGCTACTACAGGAGGATTCCTGAATCCCCCAATGGTGCTTGGGTTTCCGTTGCCTTAGGTTATGGGTCTTGTGAGCCTCTAAAGGCCGTGAAATAAATGCAAGGACTAGTTGGTACTTTCTGTGAGACCTTGCCCAGAGAACAGGAAATACTGTAAATTTCCTTCTCCTCAAGTCTGGTTGACCTCTCTTACTGCCCAATAGTATGCTGATTTTACACTAAAAACTTTACTTGAGCTGTTGATGATAGCTCAGTTGGGCTGATGATAGCTTACTACCTGACTAAATACTTAGAGGTTCAGAGGTTCTTCTTCTCACTGAGTGTCTTGGGTTCCACAAAAGTGAGATCCTCAAGTGCTCTGAATCTTTAGATCGCTGCTTAACATTCATCAGGAGCTCTTCCCCATCCAGCATGCTGAGTTAGGCAGCTTGGCAAGTGCCTGTTGGCACCAGCCTTGTCTGTTCCCCAAGCAGTGCTCTCTCCACAGTGTCATGGCATCTGAGTGAGAGAACAGCGTGGTTTTTGTTAGTCATGGTCATAAAGCAGCCCAGGTCTCAGCAGTCCTTCCTTTCCTATCTACCTGGTGATTCCTGCTCCTCCTGTCAAAACTCAGTCCAGTCCTTTCCACATTTTGTATGTTTCCTCTCCAGTCAGGCTTTTATTTTCTTTTGGATCACATGTTGTCAGAAATGGTTTTGTTGCTCATTCTGCTTGCTCTCCTTACGGAGCTCTGTCAAGCATAGGGACTGTTGAGTGGCCACCTCTGGCTTTTCTCACTCCTAGCACTATGCATTTTAATACACATATGTGTTTTGAAGCTGTTAGCAGGTAGCTTGTTGTTTGTTAGTGCCTATCTGGTCCATGATAAGATGCTTTCGCACTGTTGACTCCTTAGACCTCACAGTATAGCAATTTTTTACTCTTCCTTGAAGGAGACCTTTACCCTTCATAATGGTAGAATTTCCCAAATTCACACATAAGACATTCGTTTTAGGATATGGACATTAATTGTATTACTAAAAATAATTTTTTAGGAAATGTAAAATTTACATTATCTTATAAACATCACTGTTCTAATTAGATGATAATTTAGGCTTTATTTGTGTAACTATTTAGACTTATCTCCTCAGATAAAGACTCAACATGCTATATTCTTAGAGCCATGTCATTTTCTACTTGTCAGTCTTGTAACTGGAGTTTTGTTCCGTTGGATAATGCAGTGCGTCTTCTGCCCATTGTCTTTCCGTGTATTTCTCTCTATGCTGTAGGGAACGTGAGAAATCTGCAGTGTGAGTGAGCATCTCATGCTCAGTCAGGGCCTTCCGGAGGGGTAGCTCTCTGACTGCTGTGTCTTAACAAGAAAAGGAGATTTCTGCAGGCCAGGAGCATGTTTTTGTTCCTAGGACAATAAACATTAAAAAGTCATTTTTAAAAATTGTCACTGATATTTTCAGTTTTTAAATTGCTTTAAGATATTTTACATTGGTCTGAGAAAACCTTCTGTTTGGAGATGAGAAAAGAAGGGCCCTGTGCGTGGCCTTTAGTGCTGCTGTTCTCCAGGCCCGCCACAGGGACATCTTGACTTCCTTCACATGGCCCTGCTTGATCTTTCTAGTAAATCTTTTTGACATTTGTGATTACTTTTATAAGCTTACTAACAAACCTTCAGAAGAATCCACTGAATTTTAGTACTTTTCATGAGGCAACATTTTATTCATCTCCATAGTAATAGGTTGTAACTAACTTTGAAGTCTGGGATAGGTAGCTGTAGGCAGTAATGGGCTAGCTTTATTTTAAACATTCTACAGTTAGAATTAATATTAATATTGATTTCTCTGTACAGATTAATTTTGACTGCTGTTTTGCCTTTTAAGTAGGTTTTTTTCTTAAAGACCTTAGTGAACGCCTCCATGTGCTTTGATCATTCTCATCCCCTTGGTTATTCCCCACCCCCTCCCAGGTCTGCCTGCACCTCTCCACCCCAACTTTGTATTCTTTTTAAAGAGTAAAAATAAAATAACCTATCAATCCAACTTGTGTTGCCCATGTTCTCCTTGGTTTATGGCCTTCCACTGCCTGCAGCTTGGCCAACCTTCCAGGGGTAGCATCTTTAAAGGGAACACAATGCACGCTTTCCCCCC
>JADRCD010187639.1:0-13222 GCA_019843815.1 Montemys delectorum
AGAGAGAGAGAGAGAGAGAGAGAGAGAGAGAGAAACCGCAATGTTTCAGGAACTCACTAGGAACTGAGAACAAAAAGCAAATACTTTTTTCTTTTTTTTGTTTTGTTTATTTTTTATTAGATATTCTCTTTATTTACATGTCATATGATTTCTCCTTTCCCAGTTTTCCCTCCAAAAAAAAAACAACCAAAAAAAAAAAAAAAAAACCAAAAAACAACAAGGACAAACCCCTGTTGCCTCCCCCCTCTCCTTGCTTGCCACCATAACCTCTCCCACTTACTGGCCCTGACATTCCCCTACACTGGGGCATAGAACTTTCACAGGGCCAAGGGCCTCTCCTCTCATTGATGACTGACTTGGCCATCCTCCACTATACACATGCTGCTGGAGCCATGAGTCCCCCCATGTGTACTCTTTGGTTGGTGGTTGAGTCCCTGGGAGCTCTGAGGGTACTAGTTAGTTCATATTGTTGTTCATCCTAAGGGGCTGCAAACCCTTCAGCTCCTTTGGTCCTTTCTCTACCTCCTTCACTGGGGACCCTGTACTCAGTTCAATGGATGGCTGTGAGCCTCTATATCTGTATTAGTCAGGTACTATCAGAGCCTCTCAGGAGATAGCTATATTAGGCTGGCTTGTCCTTCCTTCAGTCTCTGCTCCATAGTTGGTCTCTGCAACTCCTTCCGTGGGTATTTTGTTCCCCCTTTTAAGAAGGAATGAAATGTCCACATTTTGGTCTTCCTTCTTCTTGAGTTTCTTGTGGTTTGCGGGTTGTTCTTCCTGTATCCAGAACTTCTGGGCTAATAATCACTTATCAGAGAATGCACACTATGTGTGTTCTTTTGTGATTGGATTACCTCACTCAGGATGATATTCTCCAGATCCATCCATTTCCCTAAGAATTTCATAAATTCATTGTTTTTAATAGCTGAATAGTACTCCATTGTGTAGACGTACCACAATTTCTGTATCCATTCCTCTGTTGAGGGACATCTGGGTTGTTTCCAGTTTCTGGCTATTATAAATAATCAAAAAGCAAATATTTTTATGGATTATTATATCATAACTACTCAATCAGAATTTCTTGTATGAAACCTGGGAATCTGAGTTGTTTAAGAAGAGTTTTTATTTTTATTTATGAATACGTGGATGTGCCTGTAAAAGGTGATTTACACCATGTGAATGCAGGTGTGTGCCCACAGAGGGCAATAGAGGTGTCAGACCCCTGGAACTTGAGTTGCCAGCAGTTGTGTGTCATCCCAGGGGTGCTGGGAAGTCTGATGTCTGTATGACCTCTAACTGCTAAGCTGTCTCTCTCTCCAGCCCCAAGAAAGTGAGCTATGTGAGATTCAGTCTGAAAGCAAAACAAGAGAAAACAAGAAGCAGAGGGAGTAGAAAGAGAAAAGGCTCAGAACACAGGTGTGCAAGCCCGTGTCCTCATTGACCACTGTCCCAGAGGGCTGGGGAAGAGATGGCTTTGTGCAACTCATTGCGCAGGAGTTGTTAAAGATTCTTCACTGGAAAGATCCCTGTGTTCCTGTGGGTCTCACTCTTCTGTCCGACAAGAACAGTTTCCGGCCCCACCCCACCAGGATGGATGGTAGCTGCTATCACCTCAAACACTGTGGCCGCCTATAGACCAGCCTGGTTTGGTTGCTGATCTCCCCTGCTCCCAGGCCTCTGGTCCATACAAAGTCCTTTAAGGCATTCTTAGTTTCCCTGAGCATAGCATCAGTCTCTGCTTTTGTGCGTTTCTGTTACAGAGAACTTTCCAAACGGATGCCAGCCCTCTGTTTTCCTTGGGCTTCTTCAGATGGCCATGCACAGAGCCTTCCCTTGGTCTTCTGAGGAACCCCTCCTGATAAGCATCCTTCCTCCTGTTCCTTCTCTGCGTCACTAGGTGGAAGAAGGAAATGGACAGCATCTGGCAGTCTTTCTCCTAGGGATCCGAACTGGAGGACTGATGTGCATGTTGTGAATTGAACATAATAGGAGGAAGCCATCTGCTGACCCCAAGCGCATCCTGTCAGCCAGACCGAGGAGAGAACCAGCAGCCTTTCACTTAGAATTAAAACACACCGCAGAGCATCTCATACAGCTCCACTTTGCAGAGGCAGCATAAATTCTGTGAGCATAGGCAGGAAGGGATGTATATTTTTATACACAGTGAGTCAATGCTATTTCCTAAGCCATTTTCAAGGGCTGTAAACCTCCAAAATCATCAGCAGATTTGACAACAGCACATCAGTCACTAAGAAGTTTCACCAAGGGGCTGGAGCGATGGATCAGTGGTCAAAAGCACCAGCTGCCTTTGCAGAGGACTCTGGTTCCATTTTTTTTTTTTTTTTTTTTTTTTTTTTGTGACTCTAGTCTCATGGGACCTGATGCCTTCTTCTGGTGGTGCACATGCAAGCAGGCAAAACACACACATACACACACACATATAAAATAAAAATGTAAATAAATAGGTTAATCCCACTACCTGTAAGTTCATCGCCGGCTCCCACAACCACTGCTCTAAGATGTACTATAGTTAAGTGCCACAGGGTTTTCTGGGTTCATTTCTGTTGCTCTGATAAAAGAACCCCAACAAAAGTCACTTAAGGATGAAAGCATTGATTTGGTTTGCATTTCTGTGATACAGTGTAGCATCAGGACACCATGTACATCAACGTCCCAGGCAGTGCAAGTGCGCTGGTATGCGTGAGAAGGGTATTTCACACACACACATGCACGGGTATTTGAACATCTGGTTTCCAGATGTGGCACTGCTTAGGAGGCTCAGGAGATACAGCCTTGCTGGAGGAAGTGCCTCAGGTAGGGCGGGGTTTGAAAGTACAGAACCTTGCCTTCTTTCTGTCCACTGTCTCAGATTCAGGCTTTCTCTCCTTCATGCTCCCATCACCAAGCCTGCCATTTTGAGCCATCATTTCGTGCCACAGTGGACTCTTATCCCTCCAGACATGTCAGACGACAAAAACTCCCCTCTAAGTTGCTTTCGGCCATGGTCTTTTATCCCAGTAACAGAAAACTAACCGATACAGCGGGGAAGTCATAATGGCAAGCCCCTGAAGCGGCTAATAGATTACGTCCACGGTCAAGAGTGAAGAGAAACCATCATATGTGGTGGTTCTCAGTTCAGTTTCTCTACTCTTACACAGTTCAGGACCCTTTACCTAGGGTGTGGCCCTGCCCACAGTGGGCTGGGTTTCCTTATACCAATTAATTCAGAAACGCCCCACAGACATGCACACAGGCCAACCTAAAGTAGACAGATCTTCATTGAGGCCTTCCACCCAGCTAATTCCAGGCTGTATTGAGTTGACAGTTAAAGCTAACTGTCACAGGGGCCATAATAATGTGGACTAGAGTGTTTGGTGTACATTGCCGGCACACCACCATAGATTGAAACACATCAATATACAATGAAAAAATAGAAGTTGCTTGAACAATATAATGATCCCTAAGTAATAATGCCCACAGCTCAGTAAACTCAAAGTGAAAAAAGTGAAACTATTTATCATTGCTGCCCAGTACCCAGTAGTCACTCAGCAATTGCTTGTTGCACCATGTTTTGCACTCATGCTAAGTGTCCTCGTCATTTTGCTCTCTATAGTGACTACATTCGTCTCTCCTATTACCGAAGTAACAAATAATTCTTCAAGGGCCAGAGGAGTTGACTCTTGTTTCAGACACTGAGTGACCATAAGCAAGCTATATTCACAGTCAAGCCCTGCTTATAATTATGGTAGACCTTCAAGTATGTTCTCCTGGTTATCACTCCCAGATTTGGCTTGCTATCGCTTGGGCTATTTTGGTACATATCACATGCTAGCATGCTCATCCACCCTTCTTAGTCCTCTCCATCCCTCCCTGACCATGTCCTTTCTTCCTATTCTTGTCCACATCAAAAGGGAAAAGAATAATTTATAATATTTTCTTAGCAACGTAACCAACCAAAGAAGATTCAGTTTTGATTTAATACATATGTTAATTTGCTTGAGTTCATCACTTGACAATCTGTAAACACACTAAGCCATCATGTTACACAGCACAAATACATGTAACTCTTATTTGCCAATTAAAAGTAATCATGCTAGGTATGATGGCACATGCTCTAATGTCAGCATTGGAGAGGTAGAGGCAAGAGAGTCAGGAGTTCAAGGTTATCCTCAGGTACACAAGGAATTTTAGGCCAGCCTGAGCCACGAGAGACTCTGTCTCAAAGGAAAAATAAAATACAAATAAAGCAGTACCTTTAAAAGCTAAATATGGGGCTAGCCAGATGGGTCAATGATTAAGCGTACTAAGTGCTCTTCCAGTGAACTAGACTTTAATTCCCAGGACCCACAGGCAGATCAGAAACATCTCTAACTCCAGTTTTAAAGGATCTGACACCCTCTCCTGGTTTCTATGGGCACCAAGAACACCAAGTGGTGCACAGACATACATACAGGCAAAATACCCATAGACATAAAATAAAATAAAAGACAGAGAGGATGTCTCACTAGCTGCAGACATCCTTGTCTTTGCCATCTCTTTTCCCTCTCAGGCTGGCCTGAAATATCAGTCCACAGTCAGGACACCAACAGATGATGGCAAATGAATCCATCAGGCATGTCTTGAAAGTAATCAGCTTCATTTTATGGCATGGGATGAGAATCCCTCACTGTTTCCCTTTCCAGAGCTGTCCTGAAGAGGAACTCAGTGAGGAAGGTGTGATTTTCCTGACAGTCTCAGTTACTGAGAAGCCCATCATGGAGCATCCAATGCAACCAAACATTTCTTCAGCCATCCTGGTGTGGAGCAAGTAGCAAAGCCAAAACAGCTCTCTTCACAATAGACAAGAAGACACAAAGAGAAACAAGAAGAAGGCAGAGGCAAGATGTCCTCAAAGGCCACCCCAGAGGTCTACTTCCTCTTCTTCTTCCACCTTCCAAAGGTTCCAGAACCTTCCAAAAATAACCTCTACCAGCTGCAGAATATTCAAGACAGGAGCACATTATAAACATTCCAGGTTTGGACCACACTATACTGTTCCAGCCACAAAATGCAAAATACATTCAGTCCTACTTTGGGAGTTCCTATACATCTTGTTTGTTGAGACAAGTCTTTCTCAGGTCACATGGACTGGCTTTAAACTCACTTTGTAGACAAGACTGACCTTGAATTCCTGATTTTTTTTTTTTGCCTCTCTCTCTAGTGCTAAATTATAGACATTTCATCTCTGTGCTGCTCAAGTCCCTATAGTTTAATAATATCCATGTTGTCCAAAAGTCTGAAGTCTAAAGTCTCTACTGAGACTCAAGGCAATTTTTTAGCTGTTCTTGTCAGGTATATGACTCAAAGAGATGTGAACACATACAGGCACAGTAAATATTCCCACTTGGAAAAGGAGAGCACAGACAGGAGGGGTGGGACCAAGCACTAAACCTATAGCTTTACATCCAGTAGCTGCGGTATGTGATAGCACGGTGTGAGCCCCAGCAGGCTCAGACAGATCTGCTATTTGAAGCCTGCATGGCCTCTGCCTTTGCCTGAAACTTTTGTTGGCCTGCTTTCCATTACTGGATATCCACCATCTGGTGGTCTCTCTAGTGAGGTTTTATCCTCGTAACCTCTGACGGGCTGGCTGCCTCATACTCTCCTTTGTCATGCTGGGGCAGGCCTCCATGGAGCCATTTCTGTTGTGTCCTGCATCCCAGTAGAAGCATCTTCCAGCTGGAGCAGTAGCCAGGCAGGCCCTTGGACCATGGCTGTAGCAGTCTGACAGCCAGACCGCCGACCCCAGGCAATCGCTTTCGTATGTGTCCTTCTATGAGCAAAATACCCTGTGTTGGTTATCAAGAACCAGTTTTGCAGATCAGCTCCAAACTCAGGAATGTTACATATAGGTGACACCTGTTGCCATCACAACCACATACCTTCCCAGAGTCCACTTCTCACACTTGGTGGTGAAACTAGGGAATCAGTAGTGCCCGTCAACAGCTGCTTCGGCACCGGTCTTGGTGGAGATTGGCACAGGCAGTGGGGACTGTGACCGATGAAGGCCACATGGACCATCACCCGGTGGGCTGCTACATGAAGAGGCTAGAAGAGCTGGGTATGCCATAGTGTCAGATACAAAGGTAGTGGACGCACAGGCCCTTCCTGCTCACTCCACCAATCAACAGGCTGAACTAATAGCCCTTACCCATGCCTTTCAACTGACACAGGGACAATTCCTCAACATCTACACAGATTCCAAATATGCTTTCTACATCCTTCTGTCCCACACTGTTGTCTGGAAGGAACGCAGGTTGATGTGTTCAGAGCGGCGTTCGCGTCAGAAAGTACCACACACTAGGCCCAAAGAGTTCCATGTGTAAGAGGTTTAATTGAGAGGGTGAGAGGGGGAAGTGGCGCGGAAAGAGTGGAGTGGGAGAGAGAGAAAGATGGAGGAATGTTCCCCGTATATATATGGGCTGTGATGTATGGCCCAGGTAAAGATGGGAGGCAAGCCCTAGGGATTTTGGGAATATGGTGGCTGTTGCCCTGGCAACAGGTCTGTGGACCCGCCCATACATAGGCACAGGCTTTGGATGATGCTAACACAGGTTACTTACCACTAAAGGAAGATCAGTAATGCAAACCAAATTATGGCCATGGTAAAGGCCTCTCATCTCCCCACAACTATTGGGATCATCCACTGTAGATCCCACTAGACAGATGACTCTATTGTCTCCAAGGGAAACAACCGAGCCGACGAGGCAGCTAGAGCTGGGGCCCTTAGGGGCAGAGATTTATCTCACCCTCCCCAGGACATTCTTACACTGCAACCCAGAAACAGATTTGATTCTCTGGCAGCCGTGGTGCTTCAGAACCAACTGGGGCTAGATGTCCTGACAGCTAAGAAGGTGACCTTTGGCTATTCCTTCAAGAAGAATGCTGTTTCTGTATTAGCCAATCAGAGATAGTGAGAAATAAAATCCAAGAGCTACAGTCAGTCACACAGAACCTCAGGAAATGTGAGACCTCCAGTTCTGCCATTTTCGAAAACCCTACATGGAAATGGATACTCCCTTTCTGGTTTTTCGAGACAGGGTTTTTCTATTTAGCCCTGGCTGTCCTAGAACTTACTCTGTAGCCCAGGCTGGCCTCGAACTCGGATACTTCCTTTCCTAACACCTTTCCTAGTCATCTTCCTGGCATTATTATTTGCTCCCTGCCTCATTAATATTGTTTCTATATTCCTTCAACAACAAATACAAAAAATTTCTAACCAAACTGTTAAGCACTTCCTGTTACAGGAACTGCTGTCCACAGAGGAGCTGCTGTCCACGGAGGAACCTGATGCAAACGTTTACCACATGGATCCTGATGGTGAAAGTCAGCTACACCCCAAAACTGGCAACACCCCTAGACAGCAGAAAGCAGTCTAAGAGACAGGACACTCCCTCCTCACCATCGGCTCCCCCTTCCCTTTTTTCCTTCTCTTTATGATAAGAAAAAGGGAGGTATGTTAGTATCAAGAACTAATTTTGCAGATCGGCTCTAAACTCAGGAATGTTACATATAGGTGACACCTGTTGTCATAACAACCACACACCTTCCCAGAGTCCACTTCCCACACTTACCTGAGAACGGGTCACATCACAGCTTAAATAAAAGACAGAACCTTCCCACATTCCACCCTTTTCCCCTTCGTCTTTCTCTCTTTCCCCTCTTTGTCTACAGTAAACCTCTTCCACATGGAACTGCTTTGGCCTGCTGTGGTATGTGCAGATGCGAGCCGCTATTTTAACATATCACCCTGGAAACACTCTTTTCAAAGCAAAATATTTCAAATGAATTTGTAAAGTTTTTCTTTAAAAACAATTAAAGCTTTCATGCAAGTATATATTATTCCTATCCTTCAAGCTTCCTGTGTTCCCTTTTCCCCAGCTCACCCCTTTTTGCTGGTCCCCTTTGATCTCCTAAAGCAGTTTCATTTCCTTTCATATCATACAGACATACATGATTTTATGTATTCACACAAACCTAGGAACCGCAAAAGACTTATGTTGGGGGTTGGTCTGGTGCTGCTATGTTTTCAAATACTAAATTCTAGCCCCCAAGATCTGGCTGCCTTCCACAAGCAGATCCTCGCCTATACCAAGTGATGCTATGTAAACCTTGCCTCCCAATTTAAAGTTAATTGGTTATTAAAAGGCTAGAGCCAGTGATTGGGCAATTAGAGAGAGAAAGGTGGGACTGAGGAATCAAGTGAGGGGTCTCAGAGAGACCAGAGAAGAACCAGGAGGAGAAAGGAGATGAAGAGAAGAGGCCTCCAGGAGACCATAAGCATGTAGCCAGGAGAAGTGGACCAATGGGGATAAACCTGGTGTTGTATGTAATTCTAAGAAACATGCTACCGCCTTCCTGGGAGCTCCACCACTACTCCAACCTTCCAAGATTGGTTGCCTCTAACCTCACTCCCAATTTGCCCATTCCCCACAGCTAGCTTTGACAAGCCACCAACAATCGTCCTCTTCCCCCTCTTCTTTCTGTCTCCTGCCCACCTTAGCTTCGTGGAAGAAGAATACTAAAGAGCTTTACTACTTTAAAACTATCCATAATTTGTGGGTGAAGCATCTACTGCCCTAACCTTATCCGCCATCGGCTGGTGGTGGTGGAGGCTGCTGGTTCTGGTGGCCCCAAAACCTTACATTGTGCATCCTTCTCATTCCAAAGCCTGTCTCAAAGAGCTCCCTTCTCTCTCCCTGTACCTGCTTTTCCTCCTCCTGAGACCAGCAACTCTCACCTTATTTTCTTCACCCAGCAATTGGCTTCTGCCTTCTTTATTGACCAAATCAAGAACCAATTAGGTTCTTGATTTTAGTATCAGCTCCTCCCATTATTACCCACCCCACCCCACCCCACCCCACCCCCGTCAAGAATTAAACAGCAAGTATCAAGGGACATATGGCTGGGATGTAATTAGAATAGCTCAAAATCTGCCCAACCTAGGCTTATGGCTTATAAAGAAAAATACCAGGATTTTATGTCTTTTATATGAGATAAATATACAATACTTGCCTCTCTGAGATTGACTCATTTAATGTTGATTAAATCCTGTTATAGCCATTCACCTTTGAAAGGCATGAAATGTTCCTCTAAAAAAAAAAACATTATATACATAAACCACATTTTCCTTGTCTGTTCCTCTGTTGTTAGACACCTTGGTTAGTTATGTAATTTAGCTTTTCTCAGTAGTTCTGCAGTAAGCTTGAGTGTGATATGTACTTGGAGTCTTATGGGTGATGCTATTTGTACATAGGAGTTGTACAGCTGTACATGTGATAAAAGATTAATACCTAAAATATACAAATGATTAAAAAACTAAATGAGAAATCAAACAACCCCATCAATAAACAGAGTTAAGTAAGCAGAGAGGTCTCAAAGGGTAAGATATGACCAATGCCCTTATGAAACATGTTCAACTTAAACAGCCATGAGAAATGTGCAAACCAAAACGACACTGAGATCCCGTCTTTCCCCAGTCAGAGTGGCAGTCATGAAGGAAAAAGAGAGCTAGAAATACTGGTGAGAGTGTGTGTCTCCATAAATTTTATCTGGGGGTTTCTATCCCACCTTTGATATTTTAGTTCCTGTAGCAATCCAGCAGCCACAATTACCAATGGGTTTTCTGGAAAGGGATAAGGGGTCTGGCAAGCCATTTTATGTTACCTTTAACCACGTGGAAGGATTCTTAAAAAATTAGCCGACACGGAAAGATCACTCAGCCATCTTTCATTCAATTCCCTTTGTTACAATCAAACAGGTAGGATAAGTAAGGCAAAACCCCTCCCACAAGTTCGTCAGCAACCTGGACCAATCAGCAACTTCTTCAGTCTCTGAAGGCGGGACTTCCGGCATAACTGGAATCTGGACAGAGGCATGGCAATTAGCAGGAGGAGGGCAGAGAGGTGTGGTTATCTGAGGCAGGAAGGATCTGAAGAATCTGCCCTCTCACAGGGAGGCTACAAGTTCCCAAATAAAAGACACAAAACTTTTATATTTATAATATGTCTTAAAGCATTAGAGCAGGGCAGATATCAACCCTTTATGCTATTTTGTCTACTTCCCTGCCAATAACCCTGAGAAATAGCTTATTTTGTTCTGCCTGGGCCACTCTTACTCCAACTGACCCTCATGACCATGCGCTCACAATCCACATACCCCTCTTCCTTCCTCCTCCTGTCTCTCCTCATGGTCCCACCTCAGACCCTAAGACCAGGAACTGAAGCCCCACCTACCTCTCTTCTGCCCAGCTACAGTCTGTAGGCATCTTTACTCAACCAATAGTTTTAAATTAAGAGACAAGTTTTCAACAACAAAAATTGGTATATGTGAGAATTTACTTGACTTGAGGCAACTAGACCTTGGGATACAGAATTTAACATTACAATACATAGCAACAGACTTCAACAGCTATGGACAAAAGAGAGCTGTAATAAACTGCTGGTGGGAAGGTAAATTGGTCCAGCCAATTTGTCCAGTCACTATGGGACAGCTCAAAAAACCAAAAATGAATTTCTAATTCTTTGGAGCCTGCAATGAATGGAGTCTGGCCTATTTCTGAAGGGCCCTTATGGGGTCACTTCTATTGCTCCAGTGCAAAATGTGCAAGCATGGTTTCTTTGTTTGCAAATTTAAGTGTAATCCTTTTTTGCTGAGCTGATATTTTTCACATCTTCTGCTTTACTGTTTGTTCCTGATTCTCACTGTAAATCTGGCTAAAAGAAGCCAGCAATAACCATGCTACAGGTTTGAAAGGGCAACACGAACTCCATTTTTCTCCATTTAAGGACCAGGCTGATTTCAAAAAAAAGGCTATAAGGCACCAGCTTCAGGAATAGTCCATACGCCCTAGAAACTAAGTCATAAGACACCAGCTCTAGGAACAGACCATAAAATCTAGAACAAGATCATAAAACCTGCTCCCAAAGAACAGCCTGGGGATAACCACAAAAATGGGGAAATATCTTATATCAGGATGGGCCATCTGTGCTGGGCAGCCCTACTTCATCACATGGTTACATGCTCATGGCATAGGAATGCAGACCACTGACCATGACTAACTGTGACTGCCTTGTACCCACCAATGAAATTTTAGATTACCTAATCCTTCTAGAGAACTCTCTTGATTCCCTTTAACAAGGCCTGCATGTCTTTGTCTATGGTAGCCATTTTAAAGAATGGATAGCCCCTGCATGCTTCTTGTTTCTGTTTTTTTCATACATCTGAGTCTGGGGTCTTCCTTTAGTGACTTTCAGATCTTTACAGCTTGAGTGCCGTGCCACTGTGAAATCTCTAGTTAGGTTGGGTCATTGCTCTTAAATTCAGCCTCAGTCAAAATTCCAGGATACAAATAAAACAGAGGCAAGCTATTTGTCAAACTGTAACACGACTGTCCACTAGTTCGCACCCCAATGAAGTCACATTCATGCCCAGAACCTTACAAAGACCAGTCTTTACTGTCTGTTTTCCTGTTGGCATTCTGGTCTTTTGAACATTCAATAGAATGCCCACTAAGATCTATCTACATAGTAGGGCTTCTCTAGCTTACATCTCTAAACACTTCCCTCAGATTGTTTGCAGAGGTTAAAGAACCATATGGTCAGCTTTTCTCACAACAACCCCAATTTCCTCATAGCAATTCTGTATTTTTCTTTCTTTCCTTCCTTCCTTCTTCCCCTCCTCTCTTTCTCTCTTTCTTTCTTTTTGTTGATGTTTGGTCTATTGCTATGTATTATAATGCCAAATTCTATATACCTGGAAGGTCTACTACACCTATGGGTGACTTCTCACATTTACAAGTTTTTGTTGTGCAAACCTTGTTCCTTGATTTAAAATTGTTGGTTAAATAAATTGGCTACAGCAAATTACTGGAGGAATTAGAGATAGAGATGGGTTAGGAGTGATCTGGTCAGAGGAGAAGAAATGAGGGGGGTAAATGGAGGAAGAAGAGGGGAGGAGGAAGCCACCATGAGGGAGAGGAATCATGTGCCCAGGGGCAGGAGAAACAGCAAGTATCTGGGGTCCACTGCTGGTTGGGTAGCCAGGTCTGCAGTTAGGAGATTAGGGGTGACCTCCAGTAATTGTCAAAGCCAAATAAAATAACCATAGTCTGAGCCCCATTTATTTGTAAGCTAGTCAGGGCTAAGCTTAAATTGTTCTTACTACAGTTTTTTCTTTTTGTTTTTCAAGACAAGGTTTCTCTGTTCTCTGTCCTAGAACTCACTCTGTAGACCAGGAGGCCTAGAGCTTCAAGACCCACCTGCCTCTGCCTCTAGAGTGCTGCGACTAAAGGCGTGTGCCACCACCACCTGGTCCCAGTTTTGTTATTTTTACATAGATATGACTAAAGGCGTGACAATAACAAAGTAAGGTGAGTGCTTACCTTGGCCTGGCTTGCTACACATTGGGTCTACAGCTTTTCCATATCATGAACTTGAACAGGATATTGTCAGGGTGGGAGCATGTCCCAAAAGCTAGCTGCTTCCTTCATGATGGAAGCAGAGACAGGAAGAGAAAGTAGCCAGGGATAGGATCTACCCTCAAGTGCCTGCCTTCCAGTAACAGAGCTCCTTCCTCGGTTAGGTCCCAAACCCAAAGCATCTAGAATTCCAATCTAACTCTGCTGTCTGGAGAGCAAGCATTTGAAACACCAGCCTGGTCAGGCAGGGCAACAAGGAGAAGAGGGTTGGTCCAGATTCATGAAGCATCTCTGCAAGGCCAGAGAACTGATTCAATGTCTCTGTCACAACAGCAGCCATAGGGAACTCAGTGTGGCATCCTCTGGTGACGTGATCTGAAGCTTGAAAAAAAGGGGGGAGGGGTGTCTCTCTGTGACACATTCTTTTTGCATATGGCAGGGAAGATGGCTGAAGCTCCCACGAGACTTTCCCTTACACTTGCTTAGTCACAGTCCCCCATCCATCACACCTACCTGGTCCACCACTGACTAAAAGAATGCAGTTACCATAGTAGATGAGACTGGCCTGGGCACGTGGCTTTCTGAATAAAATCGATGTTCTGATAGGAAATAATGTGGAAGTTGGAGACACAGCTAATAGTGTGTGGTGATAAAACAGTTAAGATGAGGATTGAAAGGGAAACAAAGGAGGGAGGGAGGGAGGGAGGGAGGGAGGGAGGAAGGAAGGAAGGAAGGAAGGAAGGAAGGAAGGAAGGAAGGAAGGAA
>JADRCD010187645.1:0-12088 GCA_019843815.1 Montemys delectorum
CTCGAAACACCTTACAGACCTTTGGAAGCACAATTGCCTCTCTAAATATTCTTGACTTATTTCATTTCCTTTCATTAAAAACAGACAGTGAGTCAGCAAAAACATAGGTTTATCTCTTCCTCAGACTTCTGAGACCATAAGCAGGCCCTACCTAAGGACACTGGGCACCTAATGACACTTCTGTTAGGACCTTTCTGTCTCCAAGCTGCCTGTCCCCCTCCACTCTTACTTCTTCAGCCTTGAGCACATTGCTGTGACCACTCCTGTAGCAGACACCAGCTGGCATCGAGGACACAGCCTGGCCATTTCTTCCTTGTGGAACCTTCTCTGTGGCTGCCCTCACTTCCTCCTCCCCAGCGTCCACCGGCCTTGAACTGCGCCAGTCGGGAGGACGCCAGCAGGCCGGTGAGGAAAGATTACATGAATAAACAATGCACCAATGTTCCGAGTGAATGACTTTGGAAAGCACTCCAGGCTTGTTCCGGTTCAGTGAAAAGCAAGCGTTTGGCCTCAGCCAGGGATGCATTCCACTCTGGGTTCGAGGGTTGTCTCTGTCCAGGACTCTGCAGAAAAATGTGGGACTCTGCATGAGTCAGGGCTACTCTCTTATCTCTTGCTCTAAGCCTGACCTTGAACTGTGCTCCTTGACTGAAGGGGCTGGCCTCAGACAAAGCATAGTAGTGTGTAGGACCCAGGCAGCACGGGGCTGGTCACACATAGAGCATTCAGCTGCAGTGCAGTCGGGGAAGGGGCTCTGAGGTCTCTTTGTTCGAGGGCTTACATGGCATGGTTGCTTGGCTGTCCAAACAAGTATGCAAAGACTCCATGACCCTGGAGGTGGAAAATACCTGCCTGGACCAATCAGCACAAGGATTAAGCGTAAGGCCAAAGAGGTGAGTATTCACTCACAGAGCTGAGCCTGTCCTTTGGTGTGCGCCTGCAGGCAGCCACAGGCTGTCATTCCTAACCAGCAACCCTGCCCCAGCAGCGCAGACCTTGAAGTTGCTATTATTAGGTGGGGGATGGGGAAAGTCGAGGCTTAGGGACGGCCAAGTTCTCAAGTAGGGTTGATGAACCAAGAACCGGAAAAATGCTGGTCTCACGGGAGCACAGATGACAAACCCGTGAAAGAATGGAGACTACAGAACTCTCCTGTTTGTTTTGGAAAGCAAGGGGCCTGTGTGTTACATGGGAACTCTGCAGGGGGTGGCCAGGTATGGAAAGAATGTAGGCTTTGGATCCTATCGTTTCTAGGTTTAAATCTGGGCTGTGCGCATTAGGGCTGTGTGATCTTAGACAGACTGGCTGCTCTGTGCCACTATGGAAAACGTTACACTTATTAGGGGTTTGTAAGAGAGTCCAGCCAGCCACCCCTGCTGCCTCCAGAGTCAGGCCCTGTCTCAGGATCTTCAAACAGGGTCCCTCTGAGCTGTGGCATGCGCCCTGCCCTACCAGACCAGGCATCTCCCAGTCTGAGCTCCAAGTTGCCTCTGTGAAAGATCATCCGGCAAAATGACAGGATTAGGGCAGGGGTCCCCAGAGTCCACCATGTGTTTGTGGGAATAAGCAGTCTTGTCTCCTTGGACTATCCTGGACATGGGGGGGGGGGGGCGTGCGGCAGCCTCACTGCCCTCTGCTCACCAGATCACAGAAGTTCTACCCTTCCTAGATATGACCATCAAAAATGTGTGCAGACATTGTCACACATCCCCCAGAACAGGTAAAAAGAAAGCAGCACTTGCTGTCTGCCTTGGGCTTGCTGGGCTCTTTGGGCAGCAACCCAGCTCCCTGGGCCTCCCATCTCAGATATGAAGCATCATGTTCGGAAAGTGCTCAATCCTCCAGGCCAGACCCTCGCAGTTCTGAAGTTGGAGTGTTACCGGCTCCAGGAAGCTGACAGATTTTCCTCAGGCCAGGAAAAGGGTTGGATCCTATCTGGTCCCACAACACTCGTCCTGATTTGGGGCTCAGTTAGAGAAGGTGGGGCTATTTGAAGTGCTCTGGATGACACACGAGGGACAGCTAGCCAAGGATGTTCTTGATGCCGGGGCAGTCAGCTCCATGCAAGGATAGCAGCTGAGGCAGGAGCATGGACTAGAAAGACAAGACAACAGAGAGAAGCCCTGTGAGCAGCTGCTAATTGCCTAAGTAGTCCGAGCCTTGTTGCCTTTCATATCTGTAAAATGAGAATAATACTCCCTAGCCAGAGGACTCCTGTGGGGTTGGGTAAAGTCCAAAGTACTCCACACATTCAGTGAACGGTATCTGTGATCGTGATGGCTAGGATCCGTCCTAAGGAAGTAAGAGGTGACTGGGCTGTGCCAGGGAAGGCTGATGTGAGCAGCTTGCAAGTCGCTGGGAATTCTGGGACTGCAGCAGTGCCCCAGCCACCTTCACTACAACAACAGCCCACATCAAGGAGGTCTTGAGCTAGCCCGTGTGGGGTCGACAGTGCCCCCTCCTGGGGAGTCTACGAAGTGTGGGTTGCAGGGGCTGGTTACTTGGGCTTTGTGCCACGAGGCACCTTCATCAGTGGGTTTGACAGAACCTTCCAGGCGAGGAACACATTGTGAAGATTGTTTCTGCGCTCGCTCCTGGCCAGAAAAACCACTTTCCTGCACCATGCCATCGCCTGCCTTCCTTGGTCCAGCCAGGTTCATCCTTCTGTTTCTCTGATTTAAATATAGTATCTTCCTCTGGGGAAGCAGAAGCAGCTGAGCTAATGGTGACTAGCCACCCACCTTTCTGACTCTGGGGAGGCAGAGGTGGGGGGGGGGGGAGGTTGGGGAGGGGAGCTGTGCTTGTGAGCATGCTCAGTCAGCCCGCCTTGTCCTTCTCCAAAGAGCCACCACTTTCTCTCCAGGAAGACTTCCTGAGCTTGCCTTGGGCAGAGGTGGGCGTGTACACTGGATGCACAGAGAAACCTGGAGGCCCCTGGCTCTCCCTGCGTGAGCTCTACTGTGGTCCACTAGGGCAGAAAGGCCACAGACTTCCTAGTCCCTTTCTAGTCCCCTAACTTCTCTGCAGAGGGCAGAGGTTATCTATCAACCTGTGTGTGTGTGTGAGAGAGAGAGAGATGCCCAGACAGAAAGTCACCCTGAATCCTCCTCTCGTAAGATAGGAAACTGTCCTTGCACTGGGAACTAAACTTTAGTGCTTAAACGGACTTTGCGGCCGCCAGGTTGGCCTGTGTGTCTTTATCCAAGTGTTGGAAACTGACCCCCTACACTAGCCCCTGCCTGTCAGGAAGCACAGGTTTGCCACATCGAAAGAAATGGGAGCAGATCACGGGGTCTCCTGGGCTTCCCCCATCTCCTGCTAGGTCTGTGATCTCCCACTGGGGCCCCAAGGTGGACCCCTAGAGGCCTCACTTGCTAGATACATCCTCTGGCTGCCCTGACTGCATAAGTGAAAGGCTAGTCCTGAAGCTGCCAGCAAGCCACGGGCATTGTAGAGGGCCAAGGCACAGACTGTCCAGGTGGCAGATGGCTTCCCCTCTCCACTAACATTCACCAAGAGAGTCTTCTGGCTCTCTTCCAGGTGACAGACTGGCTTCTATGCCAGCGTGCTGATGGCCTCAAGGAAACTTATGTCACAGCTCTGAACTAGGCTAGCTGGGAGCTTCACTCGAACCTCTGTAAGGACAACTTTGTGTACTGGGGTGTGCGAGAGTGTGCGGGGTGTGTGTGTGGGAGTGTGTGGGGGTGTGTGGGAGTGTGGGGGTGGGTGTGTGCGGGGGGGGTGTGGGAGGGGGTGTGGGAGTGTGCGGGAGTGTGCAGGGGTATATGGGGGTGTCATTCTTTTTTTCAGACTAAATATAATAAACAAAACTGAGAGATTCGAGTTGACTTTTGTCTGTAAACTAACAAAGATACATTTTAGTATATTATTATGAAATGTTGGTGGATACTTCTATTAAGACCTATTTTTTTGTAATGTGTCTAACCCCAAATTTAGGTATGCATCTTTGTTTGGTTTATTAAGCTTGGGAACTCTACAGACACATAAACATACACATGTGTACATGTACCCTCTCCATACCCACGCCTACTGCACAGTTTCCCTTGGTGTCCAAGGAGCATTGGTTCTAAAATCCCCTCAGATATCCAAATCCACAGATATGGAAGCCCCATATGTAAATGACGTGGCTTCTGTACTTCATCTGTACACAACCTTCCATGCACTTTAACTCTGTATAAATATGCTGTCTTGCTCAGGAAACCACGAGAGTGCACAGATGCAAATATTATTTTCTAACTACCTTGCTTTCCAAATAGCTGACAGCAGGTGGCTGACTCCATAGACAATTCCACGTTCCCACAATAAAGAGGGCCAGCCGTACAGTGAAGACAGTACTGCACACACATGACTTTTATGTCCATAAAAGTGACTGTGGATTCTTAGTCACATATATGCAAGTGCGCGCGCACGCGCACACACACACACACACACACACACACACACTCACACACTTCTCCCTCTCTGGGGACTACAGACACTACAGTGTCCCAAGACCAAGTCCCTCAAAATTGAGTTTATAGCCCCTAGGTCTGCAGTTGTTTCCTGAGGCCGCTTCCCCCTAGATTCCTCTAGGAGCCTGGGTTTGCTGGCGGCCATTGCTCCTCCCTGAAGTTCCTTGGTTTTGGAGCAGAGGCTTGGAGAGGTGGCCGACTCCCCCTCCCATCTAGCTACCTTAGCCTCCCTCTCTCCCTAATGGCTTCTCTGTTACTTTCTGGTCTGTGGGCTGCTGGCTGGTGGGTCTTGTGTGGAGCAGGCCTCTTCCCACCCACTCCCCAGCTGCTCATAGCTGGTTTATGTCTGTCCGGGCAGTGCCTACAGGGCCTGTGGCCTGGATGTTCTGAGAATTTTATTGGCACCTCCATCAAGATGAGGGCCATGGGGGCCCTTTGGGCCTTTCTGAGCAGCTTTATTGGAGCAGGCCTTTCAGACACAGCAGGGGGCCGCCATTTCAGGGGAATCTGGTTTCTCTGCAGTCTTGTGCTTGTTTCCTCTCTGTTTGACTTGGCAGAGGCACAGGCTGGCCTGTTTTGATCTGCACCTCATGTTTGGGCTTTTTGTGGCCTGTTGGTGGATGAGGTGGCGCAGAGGGTTAGCCATTTCCCCACAGCCACAGGGACACAAACAGAGCTTTGTGTCAGGCCGCAGCAGGTGGAATGGAAAGAGTTCAGGCCCTCCAGGGCTCAGGGGAGCCGCTCTGGAGTTTGAAGCCGTTAAAATGCAAATAAAAGCACTCCGCAGCAGCACCTACACTTTGGGAGCCCAAGCTGGCCTGCGAGAGGACTGTGGGGCTGGGTCTCAATTACCAGCAACTCCTTTGGGATCTGGGATAGGAAAGAGGCGGGCAGAACTAATATTCTGCAAGGGGATTTAAATTTTAAAACTTCACTGGGGGTTGAGTTCACAGCCAGGCCTGAGCAACAGATGGCCAGCAAGTCCCTGACATTTGAAAGCAGGGGAGGGCATGCTTGGGGAGAAAGTGTCTGGCTGAGAGAGCCCTGTCCCATCCCCAGGATGGCCAAGGCAACCCTTTCTGCATTTGGTTGGTCCCTAAACCAAATGAATAGCCATTGTATTTGAAATAAAATATCCACAAGGAATGGCTGGTGTGCCTGCCATTCATGCCTCAGAATCTGACTCCCAGATTGTGACTATTGGGGGGGGGGATCTTCAGTGAGATACGTGGCAAAATGAGGGCATTAGGGAAAATCTAACTCACTACAATTCTGTCTTCCTTTTTTCCGGTGTGTGTGTGTGTGTGTGTGTGTGTGTGTGTGTGCACGCGCAGGTGAGACCACATGTATGTGCACATGTCGTGTGCGTGCACATGCACAAAGATGTCTGTGGAAGCTAGAGGTTGACATCAGGATGTCTTTGTCAATCAGGTCTCCACCTGATTTTTTTTGAGACAAGGTCTCTCACTAAGCCTGCAGAGCTAGACTTGTCCAGTGAGCCCCACCCCCATCCCACCCCGTGCACTTGTCTCTGCCCTGGAGTTAGAGGGGCATACCTCCACCCCTGGTTTGGTATATGGGTGCTGGAGATTTGAACTCAGCCCTTTATGCTTACTAAGCAGCGCTGTTCTGTAAAGGGGTTACATTTAGAAATAGCCCAGCATGGACTGAGCTTCTTCTCAGCCCATGATTGTGCATAGAAAACATTTGAATATTTGAATATAGCCACACACAGAGGACCACATGAAGGACAGGGAGAAGCATGTAGAAGCCGGAGGAGAAAGTTCATCAGAAACCAGCTCCAAGCCGGGCGGTGGCGGCGCTTGCCTCTAATCCCAGCACTTGGGAGGCAGAGGCAGGTGGGTTTCTGAGTTCAAGGCCAGGCTGAGTGAGTTCCAGGACAGCCAGGGCTATACAGAGAAACCTTGTCTCGAAAAACCAACAAATAAATAGATAGATAGATAGATAGATAGATAGATAGATAGATAGATAGGAAGGAAGGAAGGAAGGAAGGAAGGAAGGAAGGAAGGAAGGAAGGAAAAGAAGCCAGCTCCATCTGCCCTTGATCTCCAGAGCTGTGAAGAACTAGAGTTCCATCTTTGCCCCTCCCAGTCTTCAGCACTTCACCAGACAGCATTAGGGAGCTCAGAGTCAGCAGCGAGAAGGGGAGAAGGCCTAGTCTGCACCTCTGCTGTTGTGATAAATGCTGACAGAGTGCACAAGGTTTATTGGATCTCACAGTTCCCAGGCCACAGTCTGAGGAACTTGGGCATAGGAACTGAAGCAGAAACTGGAGGGATCCTGCCTACTGCCTCCTCACCCTCCTCTGGTTCCTGCTCAAACAGCATTCTTATATAATCCTGGAACCCTGCCCAGAAACTGCACTAGCCAGAGTGAGCTGGGTTTTCCTACATCAATCAATAATCAATTCCCCACAGACACAGAGAGCTACCGGCCAATCAGATCTGGACAATCCCTTAAATGAGACAGACTCCTTTACCCTAAATGGCTCCTTAATTTTTACAAACCATTGTTGTTGTTGTTGTTGTTGTTGTTGTTGTTATAAATATGGGTGTTTTGCCTGCATGTATGCCTGTGTACCACGTGTGTTCAGTGGCCACAGAAGTCAGAAGAGGGCATTGGATCCCCTGGAACTGGAGCTACAGGTGTTTGTGAGGCACCAAATTGGTGTTGGTAAGCAAACGTGGATCCTCTGGAATACCAGCGAGTGCTTTTCTCTGCTGAGTCATCTCTCTAGCTCTGTCTAAATAACTCTTGATTGTGTCAAGTTGACATAAAAAACTAACGATGATAGAAGCTTTCGGGCAGAACTCCAATTCTGTCTCTTGCTCTGTGGATTTGGGGTGTAGGCTCACACAGTGAGTGTAGCTGAGGATGCTCAGGCCACCCTGAGAAAGCCAGCCCAGCCCTTCACTCACCCCAGCTGTCCCTGCATCTCAGGACCATCCACTGGCAGCTCAACCTGCCTAAGGCTGCAACCCTTTAATAGAGTTCCTCATGCTGTGGTGACCTCCAACCATAAAATTATTGTGTGGCTACTTCATAATTGTAATTTTGTTACTATTATAACCTGTAATGTAAGTATCTGGCATACAAGATACCTGATATGCACGACTCCCTGAAGGGGTCATGACCCACGAGTTGAGAACCGCTTCTCTTCAGTAGTCTTTGGAGTCCCCTTTCTAGTTGTCCCACAATAAGGCAGGAAGCCAGAGTACCCTCTTAGCCACCCTGCCCCTCTCTCATGAAGTGTATGAGACCCAGGGTTACTCTAACTGCTGGAGAAGGTGGCCTACCATAGAGACGTGGGACCAAAAGGGGCCGGAGTGTCCTGAGGAGGGAACCGGTGTCAAATGCCTGCTCTCCATCACACCAGTGTCTCCCAGGATCTGACCGAGTGCAGGGCTGGACAGCAAGCAGCTCATGAGGCCAGAGCAAGCAATGAGCCTGGCTCCTAGGTCCCTGACCCCTTAGTTACCACAGGCACTTCCGTTTTCTTACAAAAATCTTTGCTCTGGACTCACCCACACTGTCAGGGGCAAGTTCATTATCTGTTCCCCCACCACTTCTCACAGGATCTTTGGCATCAGACGTGTTTGTGTGTGTGTGTGTGTGTGTGTATGTGTGTGTGTGTGTGTGTGTTTTCCCACACCCAGGCACCAGCTGGGCACTCTGTAACCCAACTCTTAACACAACTACTCGGGGAGTATCTGTCGCATTATCACAGGGGAGTGTTCGGTCCCCAGAGACCGTCCCCTTTTCTGACAACAATCACAAGCCGCAGTTGTTTTACCGGTGGTTCTGACCGGTAAAACTGGCTGTAAGGAGATTTGATTTGATCTGAGCCGTTTGCTTCTCTGAAGGAGCCCACGGAGCTCAGGGAAAAAAAAAAAAACGATTTAGCCATAGTCATAAAGGATGTGACTCCAGACACAAGTGAGTGGGTGGTGGAAAGAGACACACAGGGCCAGGCACAGGGAAGGGACCAAGTTTCCTGCCTTCTCTGGATGGGCCACTCTCCAGGAACCTCCTGGTATTCAACCAAACAAAGCTCTTGTGAACCTGAACCCCATCCTGTTTGCGGGTTCTTACCCCCAGTCATCTTGCTAATGTGCAGGCTCTCCTCACTCCAGAGTCTCAAGGGCTCTTGGAGCCGAGTGTGAACATTACCACACACACTTAACCCTGGATCTGTGAACACATTCTCGGACACCCAACCTGTGCTCTTATGCTGGAACTTTCCAAGTGTGAACCACACTCACCCCACTCCCCCCTTGGACACTAGTATCTCTCTTTAGGATATAGAATGGTCCCAAGGCTTGTCCTGTCACCAAAGTAAAGCTTTTGCCTGCCTCGGTTCCCACTTCCTTTCTTGCCCTCTGTGCGAAACCACGGGGAGTCAGGCTCCAGAGTAATACCATCCACCAGTCAAGGTCCATCCACCAGGAGCTGGGTCCTCTGATACTGAGCCTAAGTATCAGAACCCTTTATCCTCACTAGTTGACTTATCCCAGGCATTTGTTACAGTAATGACAGACAGACAGACAGACAGACAGACAGACAGACAGGCAGGCAGGCAGGCAGGCAGGCGGACATACACATTCTCATCCCACTGTGTGTCTCTGTAAGGTTTTATGTTTCCATTTCTCTTTGGGAAGAGCCTGAGAGTGAAATTGTGGGGAGCTATGACAGCTATAAGTTTCTAAGAACTTTCCACAGTGTCTGTTGCTGTCCGCAAGCCACCAGCAGCGCATGAGCAAGCCAGCCAGACTGTACGCTGTCTGCTCTCGGCATTCTCAAGGTGGCAGCTGCTTCTGCAGGGTTTGCAGTGGTGTCTGGTCTGGTCACACACTTTGCAGTGGTGTCTGGTCTGGTCACATGCCTTCCTTCTGTGGGGTTTGCAGTGGTGTCTGATCTGGTCACATGCTTTGCAGTGGTGTCTGATCTGGGCAGACCATCATTGAAACATAAAATGAAAATAAACTGTTTTTAAAAGGTGTTCTTGCGTGATGCTTTAGTGCACAGTCCTCGCCACACACAGGGTCGGCTTGGACTGTTCTCATTGCTCTGGAATCTTCACCATGCACAACCACCTCCCGGCCTCTCCTTTTAATCTTACCAGTCTCAGCCGGTAGAGGCACTCACCACTGAGCTCGTGACCTGAGTTCCTTCCCTGGGACCCAACGTGTTGGAGGAGAACACTGACTCATGCATGCTGTACTCTGACCACACATACACATACCACATACACACATGCACACACACACACACACACAAATATAATTTTAAAAATTCTAAAAACAAAGTCTACCTCCTATCCCCTTTCCAGATGTTTTCTGCTGGCTCTGTGGAGTGTCTCCTGTTTCTCTAAGAAAATTCTTTCTTCTTTTTCAGACTGAGTGTGTCTCATATCGATGTTTTAGGTTTTGATATTCTCGTTTACATTTTTCCTTTGTGTCTTGTATTATTGCCTTTAAAATGTTTTTATTACGAGTTACTTAGTGTGTATATGTAAATGTTATGGGGTGGTGTGTGTGTGTGGAAGTCGGAGGACAACTCATGAAAGTTTTGGGTTTGGGCCCTTCAAGGGTTTGGGCCCCAGGATTGAACTCAGCCTGTCGGCCTTGCTGGCGACCACCTATACCTGCTGAGCCATCTTGGAGGCTTTATATTATATTTCATATTTTTTTTGCTTCCCCTCCCCCTTGTCTTGTTTTTACAGGTAGAGTCTATGAAATACTGGCTGTCCTGGCACTCTCTATGTAGACCAGACTAGCTTTGAACTCACAGAGTTCTGCTTCTGTCTCCTGAGTGCTGGGTCAAAGTATTACAGCTGCATCATTCTGAACACCATGAGCTTTCATGGTAGGCTGTGGTTGGGCCTGGCTCTGGAGCACGTGCAGGTCTGCTTTCATCCACTGTTGGGGTTACCACCATTCTCCTTCCTTTCTTTCCCCTGGTTTATTTATTTATTTGAGACAAGATCCCATGTAGTCCAGACTACAACCTCAGGCTGGTCACATAGCTAAGAATGACCATGAGCATCTCATCTTCCTGCCTCTATCTCCCCAGCATTGAGAGAGCAGGCATGTGTTCCAATACCACACTGGGAGTCGAACCTAAGGCTTTGAGGATGCTAGGCAAGCACTCACCCAACCAAGCCACTGACAACTGACCTCTCATTTATTTCAGGGCTAACTTAGTCTTCTTGAGCGTTTCCAGAAAGTATGGTCTCAGATAATCCCTCTGTTTTCACAGCCCCTTCTTCTGTTGTTTTCATAGAATATTAAAAAGCTGTCTGGCTGCCAGCTTCCCATCCTCACTAACTCTCCTATGATCTCCAGGGTTCTCTTGGTGCCTCATTCGGAGCACCTGCTAGCAGTGTCCATGGTGAAGGGACGGGTGCCTGCATGTGTTGGGAATGAACGGAAGGACAATGAGCCCCCGTGTGACACATTTCTCAGTCAGAAGAGGGAAGGTGACCAACCCATGAGAAGAGGAAGATTCCTCGGGGACACAAGGCTGGGCACAGTTTGACCTGGGAATTTTGGATGAAGGTCTGTTCTAAAGTTCAGATGCAAGCAGTTCAGGGTTATCAGTTGCTATGGGGTTCACTATGGCCTAAATTTTTTTATGCTTCTCCTCCAGATTTATACCCTGAAATCCTGACTCTTAAGGTGGTGGTGTTAGAAGGCTGTGTTAATTACCTTTCTACTACTGTGATAAATACTCAAGATAAATAAACTTATAAAGAGAGAAGGTTTGGGTTGGCTCCTAGTTTTGAAGATCTCAGTCCATGATTAATTGATCCCATTGCCCTGAGCCTGGGGTGGAGGAAGTCTGGTCACCTCAAGGCTGGGTGTAAAAGAGAGGAAGAGGAAAAACAGCGTCTCACAGTCCTTTTTATGGCATGCCCACAATGAGCAGAAGACCTCCCACTAGGCCCTCTGTCTAAAAATTCCCTCAGTCTTTCTAACAGCACCAACCTGTGGGCTAAACTTATAAATGTGGCCTCTGGGACACTCTGGGTAAAGCTGTCACAGAGCGGGAAGTATTAAAAAGGACCTGTCAAGCTTCCCATGCTACCACTGGCAACTCTCTGCACCTCTGCCCCGGTGGCCTGGCTGGCCATGCACTGGCAGGCAGTGGCCGACTTGTTTTTATCTCGTTGAGTCTTGCTGACTCAGAACTCTAAAATCTCTTCATCCAGCTTACTAAATTCCCACCAGTGGGTTGTTACCCCGCCAACTCTGTGCTTCAAATCCCCAACGGCCTTTGGGGTGCACATCAGGCAAACCCACGCTTTGCCACCATACCTTTCTCTCTTGAACCCAGACAAGCCACTGAGTGAAGGAAAACACAACACAAACTTAGTTCAGAAACAATGGTAACTCAGTTGTTGGGCGCAACAACTAAAATCCTAATCTTGCAAGCCTTATTAAATCTAATTCCTCTGGTGGCGAATCCTGATGGGTCCACCATTGAAACCGGGAGACACTTGTAGCTACATCTTGTCCTCAAAAAGGACCTAACTCTCTTTTGCTTCCTCTCTTCTTCCATCCAACATGGAAGTCCCTCCTACTTGCCCAGTGATC
>JADRCD010187647.1:7535-33144 GCA_019843815.1 Montemys delectorum
GAGAGAGAGAGAGAGAGAGAGAGAGAGAGAGAGAGAGAGAGAGAGAGAAAGGAGAGAGAGATGCATACCCAAACAAGTGTTTGAAGGTCACCGGGCAACTTGTGGGAACTGGTTTTCTATTTCCACAATGTGGGTTCTAGGGACCACACTCAGGTTGACAATGAGCACTGGTTCCTATCTGCCCCTAGAAGGTTTTCTTTAAGGACACACAATTCTCTAATAGATACAGTCTATACTGAATTCATTTACATGCAACTGAATCCATCTTAGAGATATGGAGAAAGAAAAAATTGGTTGTGCTTTGTGTTGACTTTTTATCCAGTGGTTAACATCATTGGCTTCTTTCAAGCATGCTACAAGTTTATTTTGCATGGTGATAAGTGATCTGGGACCATGATATCAATTCTGTGTATGCGACTTTAGGGATGGCTGGGGTCTACATCTCTAAAAAGTACTAAGTCTTCAACGATTTCTCTTTATGTAGAAACATCAAGATGGACAGTAACAGTATTGCCATTCTCTTCTAGAGGAATGCAGATGTTGATCAGGAAAAATGTCCATTTCTGGCATTCGGCAATTACAAATGCTTGATGAAGTGAACTGGGTTGAACTTCTCTGCTATATTAATTTGGCTTGCATATGGAGAAAAGTTATTTCAAAGTCAAGTGCTAGAGAAATTCCACAGTGCAGTATTTTCCCATGTGTAGTATTCAGAGATCAGTTGATTACATGATCACGAGTCAGTCACTCCCCTAATCCAGAATATACTGTGCTTCATGAGAGTTCTCATTGTGTGTTCTTCCTCACACTTTATTTACTAAAATGTGAATAACCATAATCTATAATATCTATCTTGTCTATAAATTTATTGAACTTAATTTTTACTTGAGGTCCAACACAAGCAACTAAAGAGTTCAAGGGTGTGGTACCTACAAAATGGCTCAGAGAGTAAATGTCCTTGCTCCTTAGTATGAAGACCTGAGCCAATATCTGGTGGAAACTTCTTGCCTTCTGACCTCCATACATGCTGCTCTAGGACATGTGTGCATATACACATACACACACACACACACACACACACACACACACACATATACACATTCACACACATGCACATACATACACACACATGCACACATATGCACAAACACACTAAATAAACATAAATATATGTATGTAAATAATGGCTTAATAAAGGAAACTAACTCATTCGGGGATTTCTCTATGGCAGTCACTGACCCAAGTAGTTTCTAAATGTTCTCATTTTGCCTGACTATTGCTGTCCTTCTGTCCAACAGTGCCTTGATTAGTTAGTTTTACACATTTCTCAACTTAATAAAAGAACTGAGTGTGGTGGCTATGCTCATCCCACTGGCACACACAGAACAAGTCACATGTAGGACTGTGCTGTTGAGAGTGGAACAGGAGGTATTTGTATAGGGGTCCACTGTCATTCTGTTCCATAGCTCTGCCCTGGTCTACAAGAGTCCATGCTTTCTTCTAAAATGGACATGTTATTTAAGCGAGAGTCCCTTGATTAGCAGTTAGTTTCTTTCCCCACTGAGATGTGCTTTAGCCTATCTTTATATTTATTTTATACTTTATCTTTATCTTTATACTTATGCCTTATTCCATAATCAGATGATAACATTTGTATTACATGAAATGCCAACCCTGATACTCTGCCCTAGATAGGTACCTACACAGCAGTTTCCCTGAAGATGTTTTTTAATGCTGGGACCCAAAAGTGAAGTTCTATACTTTTGCCAGTAGGTCCGATAGTCATCAGAGAGGCTTCCTTTGGCAGCTGATGGGAGTAGATGCAAAGACCCATAGAGAAACATTAAGCTGAGCATGGGAAACCCTATAGAAGAGGGAGAGGAAATCATCGAGGCAGGGCTCACAGGGGCTCAGAGACTAACATGGCAACCATGGCCTGCACGGGTCTATGCTAGGTCCTCTGAATGCATGCTGTGGTTGGTTAACTTGGGCTTTTTCTGGGACTCCAAACAGTGGGAGTGGGTGTGTCTCTGACTCTTTTCCTCCTACTGGGTTGCCTCTTCCTGCCTTGATATGAGAGACTGTGCCAAGTCTTATTGCATTTTGCTACATCATGTTCGCTTGCTATCACTTCAAGTCCTGTGTTATTTAATTAGGAAATGAGAAAGCACCTGTAAAGAGAATTGATGCTTGTTTCATAATTATAGAGGAATTTTTTAAAAGTGGGTGTGAGCCTAACATATCATGATTTTGTATTTAGTTTTATATTAACTCTGTCTAGAGGGGTTTATCACATTTCTGCCATAGTATCCAGGCACTTTATAGCTGTCTTGCTCTATAGGATGCTAAAAATACAACTACAGCTACTCTGAACCTTAATCCTGCCTGGGTCTCCTTTAAATATTTTAAAGTGAAAATAGAAGTAAAATCTCTTTTAGGTTGAACCATCATCCAATACAAGTAAAGGTTTAACTTCTTTTCTTGTCTCCTTCTGAGGAACAAAATCTGTATTCAGGATGTGACGCTTCTTCTGAAGTGCTTGGAGAATCAGAGAAAATGGCCCATTTTCATTTTAATGAATCATGCTGGAGAATAAATTTACATGATGTTAATACTGAGACCTGGAGGATGGTATGTTATAATGCTCATAATAAAGGATTTAGAAACCATGACAGTTCTGGGCTATGAATTCTGGTAAGCCACCCATGTGTGACTCTGGATAAGTTACTTGAGCTCAAGGCTTCCCAGTAAATTGAGATGGAAGGCGCAGGAGAGGCAGCACATGCTGAGAAATCAGCTCTGTGTAGCCAAAAGGAGACAAACAAGGCATCAGCTTGTGTTCCCCTTATGCTCTTTGAGACTTTCTGGAGAGAAAAAGCTGAACAGACTTGGGGATCACTCCTTGTGGGCCATGCCTCTTAAATGCAACTGAGAACAGTTGAAAGGCTTTTCTCTCAAAGATGGTAGAGTGCTACCTCTCCGCAGCAGCCTCACAAGGAGGTGAACGGTAGGTAAGCCACACAATGGGGGTTTGACTCCTTCACTCCCTTCTTTATCAACTGTGGAATCTATAACAGTTTATGTTTAATAACCATACTACCTAGGATGCGATGAGGAAATCCATGTCTATGGAGACAGAGGGACAGTGAATTCACAGAAGTAGAAAGAAGGACGCAGGGGGTGGAGAGAATATCTTATGTTTGTAAGGAAGTGGCACTTCCTGTCAATAATAAATTGGATGGCCCATGACCTAGGCAGAGAATAGGAGGCAGGACATCCTGGAGAAGAGAGAATTATGGGATAGAGCCAGGTGGGAAGAAAAAAACCACAAGGTACCAGAACACAAATAGCCAGCTATGTGGCAGATTGTATATATGGAATATTTTAAGTTAGATAAAGTCAGAGACGAGCCTAGCTATATAGCCAAGGTGTTTGTAAATATATTTCGAGTCTGAGTCTTATTTCTGGGAGCATGGGACTAGGAGGAAGAACCTGACTTAATTTCCACATTTGGGTGATTTCAGAAGTCCATAGACAAAGGTTCATTGAGAAATATAGCATACAAACACATGGATGTGCTCACAGGGCTCCTCAGAGAAGTCTGCCACCAGCTGTCTCAGTGCCCCAGACAGCTCTGTCCTTCCTAGGGTTTATTTGTGTGGACAGTATCCATTTCCCAAGTGAGATAGATGCATCAAACAGTTGCTGTGTCTAATAGACTGGCTTATCTTACTGTGCATAGATTTCTTCATGAGGATAATTGAAAGTCATCTAGTACTGCGGACAATTGTAAAGATCAAAGAACTTATAGATAAACAGTACATTTGTTATTTTTATTAAATGTTCATCTTTGACTAATAATAACAACAGCAACAACAACATCATCAAATCAAAATAAAAAAAAGGAACAGTTAAGAGGGTATAGGAACCACTAATAATTGTCCACAGCTAGGAGGTATTAAAAGCTACAGCAGGTTTATTCAGTTGATTATTCAATTTGTTTTTTTCTCTTCATAATATCTGTACACTATAGTGATCAAATCCAAGCCTTATAAAAGCATATTGAAAGTTTTATGTTTCTTCAAAAATCCTCTATGACATATAATCTCCTGTAATTTTTAGAAAAAAGTCCTCTGACTAGGTTTTTTGTCTTGAGTCAATGTTTATGTAGGCTTGTTTCATTCAGTGATTATCAACATTGCTTATAAGCAGTATTCACCGCAAACATTGCTGGTACAATTCTCGTGTCTTTCATTTTATTTTACCTGTTTTATAATGTGTACTACCTTCATAACTCTTCAAGAAAAGGCAATGAGAGGGCTGCTCATTTTTTTTAAATGAACATGTGATGTTCATCATTTTAAAAGCATGTTCATTTAATGATCAAACTTTGTGTTGCACCTACATATGGCAGTCACCCCACTACTAGAGAATTATACACCTCGTTGAAGGGATAAGCAATCTTTAAACAACATGTTATTTATTCCTCATGAGAAATACCTCATACTGCTGTTGACCCATGTGAATGTCTAAAGACAAAAGCCTGGAGATACTTTATTTTCTTGACATATAGGATTCTAGGTTGGACTCAGTAGAAAGATAGATTCAAAATCAATTTTCTCCTTTAATATAAAATGTATAATAAAAATTAGACCGTATCTGCTAGACTGGATCTTGGAAGTAAACAACTGATGTCTAGCCTGTTAACACTAAAAATTCCACATTAGAAACAAACTTTTCAATCTAGGAGCTCAAAAATACACATTTGCATTTTAAGTATGTTGTATTATGCATACTAACTTATTTTTAGTTGGTATTTGTACCCCACTCTGGGTAGGGACTCTAGAAGAAAAATCTAGATATGTGATTAAGGAGAATAATTTTGCCTATTCATTAGGAATAAATAAATAAATTCATTTACTTATTTCTAATTTTGCAAAGTACTTAATCCTAGTCAGGATGGCTACCATGAAGGACAGGCAATAACCCTGATAGGAAATGTCTTCAATGCTTCAGCCCAAACCGAATGCTAAGGCTATAGAGGTTGCAAGGTGGGAAGAGATCAAAAACAGGTTAAAATGTGCAGAGACCTCTGCGGAACAAAGCCATGTGGTAGTGGACCAGGTAGGCTCAGGAAGGCAAACCCCACAATTCTCACATGCAATATCCAAGCATTTAAAACAATGAAAGGTAAAAGAACATTATATGGGGCAAAGGATAGAAGAGAAGAATATGTGGGAATGAATATGACCAAAGTATACACAGACATGGCATAAAAGCATAAGAAGTCCATTATTTTGTATGGTTAACATACTCGAATCATATACTGAAGTATGTTGATTCTTTTACCCGTGTGCTAAGTTCTAACAGCTGTGTAAGAAATCACCTTAGGGAGAGTACTTACAGCTGCAGAAATATCTTTGGGGTTAGAGTTTAGAGACAGCCCATCAAATCTCTGTTTGTTTAATAAACCTAAGGCATAGTGCCAAATTGGTTAAATGTACCATGTCGGAGTTCACTCGAGCATGTTACCACAGTGAAATTAAAGAAGAGAAAAGGAACTGATCCATTATAACTAGCTACAATAAAGGGTGCTAGATTTTATTAGAAACTTTTCTATATTTGATGTACAGTGTGTGATGCTCACAAATACAGTTTCTGAGAAGTTCTATATGTCTTCCCAACTGACTCTGATCCCTATATTGTATCTGCTGACTTCCTATGCTAAAGTCTTTATCAATAAAACCATAGTTTAAATTATTCATTATTTCCACGATGTATGTTTTATCTGTATGCTTGAATACAGTGAAGAAATTCTTGTTCTTAAACTAAGGGCCAATCTACTTACAGGAATTAAAGCCGGGAGGCAGTGTTTACTTCAGTTCTTTCCTGTTCCCCCCCTTGAGCCACGCCTGATTTAGAAAAGACAAACTCCTTCTAGTGTGTTTTTCCTCTGGTGGCTTGATTCACTTAGGAACTGAAGCAATCCGCATCAGGTTTCCTGTCTATAGTTCAGCAGTGAGAAAATTGTTCCCTGTGGGGGGATCTGGAAGGCAATGGAGTTGTAAGGATACCAATTCTATCACATCATGAAGCTTGCCATCACTCAAAACCAATCGGACATTTTCTCGCCGTAAACATTATAGGAGGCTAAATTGTGCTGGTAGTTAGGAGGGGATTGAATCTATGTGCAAACTCTAGGGTGAGAGTCATGAATGGGAGTCTCACACTTTTGTGAACACTGACTATTTATTAGGTTATATCTCTCACAGCCTTGAAAATATGAGGCCAGTTGAATTCACTGCTGGATTGATTTCCTGTGCATATCTAGATCCTGGATGACTGACTTTACAAAAAAAGAGGGGTTCTACTCAGTCTGATTGACAGATACAGTGAGCGACAAGTTGACCAGGGGCGTTGATCTTGATAGCTTCCCTACAGGCTTCCCTAACACTGGTGCAACCTGCCCCAGCTGCTCTGAAGGTAACACACAATGCAAAAACCCCACCAGATGCTACACTACCCAAGAAAACAACTGTGTGCCTCGAATCTCTAGGCAAGCCCATGTAATCAAGCTTGTTCCCTGTCTATACTCTTTGCTCCTTTTAATGTTCTGTTTGCGAGTTCCTTACCATCTTTGAATGTGCAAATCTGATGACCAAATCTCAAGTATCACTTGGAAATTCCTTTGTTCTTAGCCTTGCACTTATACTTGGTTTTTCTTCCACAAGTCTTTGTCTTCTGAAGTCAGAAATATGTCATCAGCCTCTAACCCAGGCTGTAAACCATGTCTGCTACGGTTATAGGCTTAATTGTGATCATGTGATCTCCTAACATTCTGTGAACTCAGTATACTTTATGGATGTAGCTCTTAATCCAATTGTTAGACTAGGCACCTAGTAGATAATTGTGCTAGTAAAATAAACACCTGTATTAAAAACTGAGATAAGATATGACACCTGGGGGCTGAAGCAGCCTTCTGCTCCAATTTTTCACTGAATATAGGATATCAAGACATAGTCTCTTTTCCCTGGACTCAAGCACCTAACCTCCTTTCCACTTCAGTTTAAAATCCCTTAGGCTCAGGTACAGTCTGTCTCCTCAGCCCCACCCATGCATCTCCTACTTGACCTAGTTATTTGGAAGAAGAATTAGGTAAGGAGCCTGGGGACCTCAATCTTAGTCCTTCCTTCCCCCCAAAGTAAGCTTGATTGAATACCTCCTTCTACATGGAAGAGATTTCTGATCATAAAATCCTTTGACAACTGCAAAGAAAGTAAAGATTAAGAAAACAGATTTCTCCTCTCTGGATGAGCAGCTAGTTCCAGCCAACTCACATAGGACTCTTAGAGTTGTCTTTGCCATCCCCTTTCCTTTAACCTTACCCAGATGTTGAAACTATTCTTCCTGGGACCAGCATCCTCAATTTCCAACTACCTCTGGTTTCTCAGAACTACCATCACAGATGGAACACAAGCATACCCTCATGAGTGCGCATGGGCCGAGGTGTAATTAAAGTTGTCTTTTTCTCTAAGCGGTAGGTCTTGATCTACCCACTTTCACATTTTCATTTCCTCTTCTATAAGAAATGAGGGTATTAGTATCCACCTCACAGAGTTAGTGCAAGGACTGAATAAGAAGGGTAATAAATCAAGTGTCAACTGCTTAGGGCGTGAACATGAGGAAGTTTAAGAAATTGCCTCACCTGTTCCACATATAACCAAATTGCTTTCTTCCTCAATGAGTCTACAAACTAATAATACAACTTGTGTCCATTTGTTTACTTATTAAAAATACTTTAAATCCATCAACTAACAGTGAAGTTCTCCTATAGAGTTCTATCCAATAGATCTTAAATTAGAAACTATGATACTTTGAATTCTCTCCTGTAGTCTCTGAATGATAAACTTGATTATCAGAACTTTATGGCCAAGATCAGCATCTAACCTAAAGTGCTCTATTGACCACTTTTGACTACTAACATACAAAAAGTAAACAAGAGCTTATTGGCTCAACAATTGAAGGAAATACTAAAAGACAAAAATTATATGTTATTTATTGGAGTGACTCTAAGCTTTCTCAGAATTTTTTCCTGAGTACTAATTTTAATTATGGAAAGAATGTTAAGAGATACCATTCATAAATTTTCTGGCATTGTGATGTTTCTTTAATCTTTTGCTGTGAAATATTATCACAGCCAAAACCAGTGATATAATAGAATGCTATCTATTATGATAAAAAGTTGCTTGGACTCAAATCACTTACCCTGACAGTTTCTTGTCATCTTGCCACGCCCAGGCTCCCCCTCTACTGTATCAGACATAAGCTAATTTACATGTTTTCTGTATAAAGGAGAATCAAAGAAATCTGACTTTTGATGTATGGATACCAGTAGTAGTTCAAAAGTGGTGTATCATAGTTGCCCATTAGGATGCACACAGGATGCAACTGAGAGGGATATGTTTGCATATTAATCTATTACAGGTTTAATCAATTCTGAAAATGCCCATTTCCAAAGTTTAGACGCCACATGTAGTAGCATGCTAGATACACAGCTAAACTGGAAATGGACTAGAGCAGGTATGATGGCCCAGGTGTCTCATTAGTTATGCACAGAATTTTTATAGGATAAAAATGATTTCTTTGCCCTGACAAGAGGTTATTCATCTACGTTTAAACCTGGCAAGCCATTACCACCTTCATGGTTCTGCTCCTGTCACTCAGCACACCGCGAACTCCAGAGCTCTGTTAATGTGTTGGAAATATTACATGTGGGAGATGGGGAAGGCAGCTTCTGTCTTTCACACTCAAGCTGTCTGCTCTTTCTGCTCCAGTCCTTTGGACGTTGTTGTCAACTCCCTGCTCTCAAGACTGACTCTAAGTAGTATCACACCTGCTGCAAAGCCTAAGGGCTCTCAGCAGCCAAATCATGGTAGGCCTTGTGGTGGACTCCCTCATGTATAGCTGTTTAAGGCCTTGATGGCTGTTTAATGGCTTCTGTCAAACACCTATTCCGCAATGATAGTTACAAGCTCCAGATAAGCAGAAGTCACACAGTACTGGAGACCACACAGATTATTAACACAGTAAAATAGTTACCAAAGTAGTTGTGGTTTACCCAGCCCAAATTCAAACCTGACTTACGAAGTTTGTAATTGCATGACAAAAAGAAAATAATAAAGCAATTTCTCTCTGAGAGGAAGTCAGAAGGAGGTGGGAGGGAGAGAGAGAAGGGAGGAAGAGAAAATTTACTCTCTTTTCTTGTTTGCAATCAAATACAGCAGCTTATTCATAATTTTAAATTAAACTCTTAAGAGTTCAACACAAAGAGCAAACATGCCAAAAGTGGACTGGGCCTACCCTTGACTGGGGGGGGGGCCTCTCATGGCATTCTGCTTTATTACGTCACGTTATGTGCAAGAGATTGTATTTTTTGAAATACAATTTATCTGAAAAGAAAATATTAATTTGGAGGTAATTGTTACAGTATTGGATTTCACAGTAATGCTTAAGCTTGTTAAAACCTATGAAATGCTATGTGTCTCTCATGCCAAAGTATCAACAATCTGGGAGGGAGACAGAGAGAATTTCCCAAGTCCAGGGCTATCTTAGCTTTATACTTAGCTTCCTTCCAGAGACATGCTTTTCTGCCACTTCTGAACAATTTTTTTTTCATGATCATTTGATTACTTCCTCCTAAATATTTTTTTAAAAAAATGATAATTTGCTTTCTCAGGACCTCTGGAAGAACAGTCGGTGTTCTTAACCTCAGAGCCATCTCTCCAGCTTGATAACTTGCTTTCTCAACCAGACATTTGAACTAGTGAGTAATTGAACTCAACTTTCAGATTTTCCCCTCATGGTGAAGTTGAATTACAAGAAATGTCATTTTCAGAACATCTCTATTTCCTGCACATGGCAATTCCTCTTGTGGTGCGCTCTCCTATTTTCCATTGAATGAAAATGAACAAAGTAAAAGCATATCAAACCTTATTAAGCTACTTAGAAACCCACTCTTTTTCATTTGTATTCAGGGTTCTTTTATATTACCAAGTGACACTTTATATGTAATAAGTGTGTGTTATTGAAGTATGATTGGTATGCTATTTGGAATTTAAAGAGAACTAGGGGCCACACAAACGATCAAGAAGATGACCTTTTCATTTGTTTCTTTAATGGCTGCTGTTCTTGTTTTCATTGATTAGAAGTTGGTGTTTTAGGTTGCTGACTTTCTGTATAAAGTGGTGACCAAAACCAATCTGGGGAGGAGAAGGTTTATTTCACTTTACATGTTATAATTCATCCTAGAGGGAAGCCAAGGAAAGAACAAGGAAGCAGAAACTGGAGCAAAGATCAAGGCAGGACACTGTTTATTGGCTTCCTCAGCCTTGTATAGAACTCACATACCCAAGTAGGGATGGTATCACCCATAGTAGGTTGGTTCCTTTTATATCAATGAGCAACCAAGAAATGCCTTCAAAGACATGCCCAGGAGCTAGTGTGATGGAGTCAACTCCTCAGTTGAGTTCACTATTCCAAGGAGATTCTAGGTGTGTGACATTTCGTCAGCCGAAGATAAATATGGTTGGTGATTACCTTGTAATGAGGTGCCCTATAGTAGACAGATCAATCCCCTTCCAAAATGCTCATTTTCTAATTCTTAGAACTTCAATTAGGCTCTCTTACATAGCAAGAGATCTTCATATCTATGTATATCTATGTATGTATATATATACATATATGTACATGTATATATATTATATATATGTACACACATATGTCTATATATGAATAAGATACTGAGATGGAAGGATTAAAGTTGAATATCTATTTGTACCCTTATACAAGGGCAGCAGAAGGTGAAATTAGTATAAGACATCATGATGGTGGAATTATGGAGGGATAAGGCAATATGAAAAAAAAAAAGAGTCATAAACTAAAGATTGTGAACTGCTCTTTTAACTGGAAGCCTCGAGGAGAAGAGAAATTCTCCCTTGGGGCATCAATATGAAAACAGCCCTTTGTTGTACCTTCAGGAAGTCCTGAAAGATACATCTGGGACTTCTGACCTCCAGAGCTGTTAACAAAGCTGTTGTTTGTCAAGCACACGCTTTGTGGAATTCTGCTACAGGCGCAGTAGGAACCCAGTGAACTTCTCAGCTAGGATTTGTTTAGGAAAGCGTCTCTCACTGTTGAGCATCTGCCTCTTTCATGGACTGATGTACATCTCTGCTGCGTTCGGAAGCCTTACTCCTTGTCTGATGGTCTATGAGGCAGGTGTTCTCCCTGCCATGCATGCTGCACTCCCCTGTACTCACACTTTTCTGAGAAAAAATAGATGTCACACAAAGGATGTGATTGATAGATAGTATAGTAGGTGGCAAGGAGAATCAAGATGCAGCGTGGAGACCTGTAGTTAGTGCCGTTCAAGTATTTGGGGACGGTATTATTATTATTATTATTATTATTATTATTATTATTATTATTATGGCTTCTTTACTACAAAGTGGAGGTTCATGTACTACTGTCAGATAGACCTTCCTGTTTCTATGTACATCCTACCTTTCATCAGATTTTAGAAAGTTTCTGTTCCTCATTTCCCAGAAGTAGCTGTTACTTTAAAAGTAGCTGTATAAAAAAATACCACAAGAAATCTTTCAGATACACTTTCAAAGATCTCAATGCATAGTTATTTCTTATTCCTTGGCTGAGGCTGCATAAGAATCTGCAGAAGGCTAAGCCAGAACTTTCCTGGGAAATTTCTTTATTCAACAATGCATATACCAGACCCAGTCAGGTCTTCTCTGCCACTTCTGTATAAACTGTCATACTTGAAAATCCTAAGGTGAAAAGTGTGGGTTTGCCTCTTTTTGTTCCTGCCAAGCCCTTGGCTTGCTTTCTTATTTATTTTGTTAGCAGGGGAGCATAGTGATGTTCTACATTCCCATTTAGGTGTCATGGGCTAAAATATCTTCATATCTCTGGATATTTCCTTAAATACTTGTATGCATTGTTGGGAGCACATACGCCATGGCATACATGTGGAGGGCAGAGAAAAACATATTAGGTTCTCTTTCTTTACCCTGTAGATTCCAGGAACTGAACTCAGGTCATCCAGCTTGGTGGATGTGCCTTTGCCTATTAAACCATCTCACCAGACCAGAGGTCACTCCTTTTGAAAGCACTTGGCTGGAATGGAATTTTTAAAAACACATGTAAAAGAAAGACCATGAGTTTTGGGGTGAAGTTTAGGGGGGTGTCTTTTAGGAGTGGAAGGGTTAGGTGGCACTGGGGCATACATCACATGGATGTAATAAGGTCCATGGCAAACAACTTTCATTATATGACTCCATGTGGGTTTTTTTTTTTTTTTTTGCTTTTGTTCCTTTTACAATATGTGGTACAGAGTTTTTACCTACCTGTATACTGTGCAATACAATAGCACTAAGTACCAAAGGAATGCACTGAAACAGAACCCGTCTTAAGTGGTATTTAAGGTCATGTAAAAGAAAAAAAATTATCCTATAAGCTGGGAGGAAGATTTTCATTCATAATCTCTGACATTGTCTCCATCTTTGTCACTTCCTCCATGCCCTCTGAATGTGTTTGCAAGTATGGGGATATTTGCTAAATCTATCTTAGTCTTTACTTTCTCCTTAAGCTACTTGTGCATAAAGGACAATCTCTGAGTGAAGAAAAGATAAAATATAATTTTCAAATTTGACAAGTGTCTCCTTAAAGCAGACTATATTTTATCAGAGATCACCTTTGAAAGTTTAGCCAGATTTTATTTGTATTCCTTCAAACCTCTTTAAATGTACCTTGTGGTTTTAATGTGTTATTAAAAGAACGTTCTGAAGCATCCTCACCCCACCCCCTAGCAACTGTTAGACTAATACTCAAGAATGATTATACTTTCTATTTCTGTCTTGATTTGCAAAGGCCATGGCAATCAATAATAACTGTAAAATAATGCGGAACAATTAGTTTTTCGTGCATGCTGGTAATTTGTGTTGACATCAATTGGCATCAGGTGTCACAGACAGGCAAATTAGACTCTTGATAATTAAGTTTCAGACTCACTGCCATCATTTTAGTAGTTTTTGCCCTGAGTAAAGAAAAATTTGAAAATACTGAATTCTAGCACTCTACCATTGTACTAGCTACAGAAGTAAATACTTTTTTTTTTCTAGAACCTAGTAACTTTTCAAACATTGATTCCTCAGGAATAATAAAACAAGTCAGTAAGTTCGAGGTCCATTTCATAACTGCTTATGTCTGTGTCAAGCTTGAGACTATCATTATCTTCATGGCCTCATGTCTCCTTGATAAATCCACTTAGGTCAGATAAGACCTGCAATCAAAACTTGTAAAAGAAGAAAGAAAAAGTGATCCTACTAGAGGGGAGGCATTGAAATCCATCCATCCACCAGCTGCTTTTCCTTGGAAACTCCTCTGTGAACTATCTTGTGCACAAGGCACACTAGAGAAGACTTATTTTATGAAATATGTGTCATGGGATTTGAGGAAAATTTGTGGCCTATTTTCCTGTAAACAGATTCTAAATATGTGCTTTTGAATGTGCATAAAGTCAGGCAATATGATAATTTACTTCTTAAGAGTCTTTAATGGGGGATGGGAGATAGTTCAATTGAGAAGGAGCTTAATGATCAAACATGAGGACCTATATCCAGTCTCTTCAGAGCTCACATATACTTTGGCTCTGTGTCTAATCCAGTGCTAAGAGGCAGGACACAAAGAACTTCCATTGAGATGTTAAGCTTATTAAGTTGTGGAGAAACATAAGAAAACCATAATTTTCCTTCAGTAAAATCACTATAGAAAATAACTGCATAAGACAATCAAAAAGGACAAGAAAACACAAATTCTTGTGATATAGAAAATTCTGCTATTAGTTTGCTTTGTAGTCTAACAGCACCATGCCAAGTGGTACTCCAAGGAAATTCCATAAACTGTCAGTCCTGTTTAAAAACAAACAAACAAAAACAAAAACAAACAAAACCCCGTCTGTCTGGTTACTTCTTTCTATCCTCTGAGAATAACAGTCTTTAATAGCTTACTTTGAATGTAACACCCGCGAGGAATAAGTAAATACCAAGATATTTAGAAGCAAATAAAGTACGCATATGATAAACATTCTTCACAGCTTAGAAATAGTCCACAATTTGAGATTAAACTATTGAAAACTCCTGTGGCTAATTTAAAATTTTCATAGTACATTTGTGGCAGACCTGTCTCCCCTCAGAGTACCTCAGACTATGAGCATGTTTTTATGATGAGAAGAAGCAATGCTGATGAGAAGGGGAGCTGCTGCCCAACCTAATACGCAGTGGCAAGAAAGCAGAATTTGACCTTCTCTTCCACAGCTTTGAAAGAGGTAATGTCTACTAACGTTCTCTCCCCTTTAGGGTGGGCACTTTCCACACACTAGTAATACAATCACTCTGCTCTAAGACTCTGCTCTAATATGAATTTGCTCACTGTCATTCCATGGAACAGCCGGAAACTTTTATGGAAGATTTTCAACTGAAGTTTATGTGTTTTTGTTTTTGTTTTTGTTTTTTGGTTTTCCTACATATAGGTGATGAGTGAATAAGAAACACAAGATATGTGACTTCATCTGTTAGGTGAAACATTAATGCTTTAAGGAGCACAATTAAAAGAGTATGTTGGAGGTGGGGACAAGCACGTTCTAAGAGAACATTCCATGCAAGGCTTACTCCTTTCAGGTGAATTCTGCAAGTATACTAACTAAATTCCAGTTTTGACAAGTGGACATGATGTTTTTAAAATCCAAGGAAGTAAACCATTTTTATATTGGTTGTCTGTTTAAGCTTGGGTTCTTATACATGTATTCTCAAAGACAAATGCTCTTTTGTCTTAGTTTTTAGTGTTACATCAGATAGAATACTTAATAAGAAATGGGATCTGTGCCCCAGTGTAGGGGAATGCCAGGGCTAGTAAGTGGGAGAGGGTGGGGTGGCAGGCATGGGGAGCGGGGAGGCAACAGGAGTTTGTTCTTGTTGTTTTTGTTTGTTTGTTAGTTTGTTTTTTGGAGGGGAAACTAGGAAAGGAAAAATTTACATGTAAATAAAGAAAATACCTAATTTAAAATAAAAAAATATATATATTGATAAAAAAGAAATGGGATTATCAGATTTGTGTGTACACTGTACTATGCAAATACAATGGTAACATCAAGAAACCCGTTTTTTCAAAAGAACTTAAAGAAATCATGGTGATTTTTATCTACAGGTTGGATTGATTTTTAAAACAAAATTATCTGGGGATTTCTCTTCCTGAGAAGTCTGCTCATTTGTTTGTTCTTAGAAGCAAACTGTGCACAGTATGTTTTGCAAAGGTTGCAAGAGATCTTACAATAGAATTAGTTGGATTTATTTGTAATTCCAGCTTATCTGTTTCCTAACTCATGTATCATATCATCATCATATCTGTTCAGTCCAAACTTAAAAAAAAAAGCATGCGTTTTATAATGTTTAATAATCTTTGTGACTTTGTACTGTAACAGAAGAAGTAAAACAGGTCATTGCTTCTTAATCGTACTTCACATGTGAAATGGCCACCACTGTTAGTATTTTTTATTTTTCTTTGAGAATTTCATACACTTATGCAATAAAATATGATTGTATCCACTCCTCATTCATCCCTTCCAACTTCCCCCCAGATTTTTAGGTCAACATGAATGAGGTCTAGTTATGAAAGTGCTTTCTCCTTCTCCTCCTCCTCCTCCTCCTCCTCCTCCTCCTCCTCCTCCTCCTTCTCCTCCTTCTCCTCCTTCTTCTCCTTTTCCTTCTCCTCCTTCTCCTCCTTCTTCTCCTTTTCCTTCTCCTCCTTCTCCTCCTTCTCCTCCTCCTTCTCCTTCTCCTCCTCCTTCTCCTCCTTCTCCTCCTTCTCCTTCTCCTTCTCCCCCTTCTCCTCCTTCTTCTCCTTTTTCCCATTCCCCTTCCCCTCCTTTTCCTCTTCCTTCTTCTTCTGATTGATTTACTTGATGCTGTTCTCTTGCCCACTTCCTCAGTATGATATGGAGTGCGCTATCCCCTTCTCCTCCTATGCTGCTGTCCAGAGCACTGAGACACTAAAAGCATGCGACATGTGTGCTCACTTTAAGTTCAACTTTTATAACTTTGTTAAGGAGACTCGGCTCCGTTGATTTATTCTGTCCTACAGAATTTATGTCCCCAAAATGTTTAATGACTTGATGAAGGTTGCATCAGAGAGCAAACCAAACTTGGAAAAGAATTGAGGATCTTACATCCAGTCTTATGTAGCATTAAAGAATGTGATAATGCATACTCTTTTTACCAAAGAGTTGTGGCAGTGCATGTAGGTTCTTCAGCATTTCTGAACCAGTACAGTTGACAAATTCAATGGGAGAAGGGGGACATCTTTTAGTTTTTCAATCTATCTTTACATGTATATTTTACATGTATATTTTATGGGAGTATTGGAAACATATATCACTGTATCATGGTCAAAAAGTTATTAAAAATGCACACAGTGAGAAGAAATGTCAGCCTAATAATGAATTATGATCTTGTCTACATTTTATTATCAAAGTTAGTAATTACCCTAAAAAGCCATAAAAATAAGTGAGAAACTCAGTAATTTTCTTATGAAAGCAGGTTTACTTAATTTAACTCAAATTTAATTAAATTAAGCAAAGATATAGAATACCTACAGATATCAGTTTTACTCAAAATGTACACTGCACATTTCAAAGTATTCCTTGGTTGACTTGGAGGTTTAAAAATGGATCTTGTATATGCTGCTGTGTCAGAATGTACCCTTCTGGAAACTTCTGTGCAGAGACTCGGGCTTATTCTTGGGTCCTAGAGGAGTAAGTTGCAACTGTTAATTTGTGTACATGTTTCCGGTGAGAGCTGTACTCGTGTGAGTGCTTGTAGTGACTTGGGATCTCTACATTAGTTGAATGAACCAAGGTCTCTCCCTGCACCTTTCACGGACCTTGCCATTCATCTAGATAGAGAACGCTTCCAGGATCCACCTGTCTCTATCCTCAGTGCTGAGGTTAAAGACATATTGCCCCAGACCAACCTCTTTACAAAGATGCTGGAATTAAAACTTATAATCTTTCCAGCCCACAGCAAGTGTCCTTGTATGTGTTCCTTTTGAATTAATAACTTGTTGCCACAAACTTAATTTGCTTCTTTGTTAGCACATGAAACATTTGCCTATGGAAGAGAGTTTTACCAGCCTTGACTTTATCCTTCACTTAACACAGAACACAGTTTAGAAGCAAGTCATTTTGTGCCTTATGAAGCACAGTGGTTTGCAAGTCGATTTCCATATTATGCAATAGTCCATAAGATAATAGTATACTATGATAAAAGGCTGTGTAATAATTTTCCTTGGTCTTATGGAGGCTTGATGCCCCAACATAGGGGGATGCAAGAGTGGTGAGGCAGGAGTGGGTGAGTGGGTAGTGGAGCACCCTGATAGAGGCAAAGAAGGGGAAAAGGGGATGGGGCAGTCTGTGGAGGAGTAATGGAGAAGGGGGCTATCATTTGAAATGTAAATGAATAAAATGATTAATAAAAAAACCAAAAAAATAATTTTCCTAGATTTACTCTCCTATACTTCAAGAGCTTAGTTTCTGAACCAGTCTATTTAAACAGGTTTATTTAGTTCCTTGAAATTTGATAGGTAGCATTCACACTAAATAGTGTAGAGGACACCACTGTGAAACTGCTGTAATTTATTTCACCATTTTCTGCCTGCACATTACCAAACAGAAGTAATATAACAGGAGATTAAAGAATATGTAACTGAAAATGAACATGGACATCTCTTGTACAGGACAACTGAACTGACCAGCTCAACATGTCTTAATAGAAAAAAGTTCTATGAAGTTCTAGATGATGCCCCTGGTGGCCATCTGATCTTGTCGCCTTCCCCTGACAGTAGGAGCTGTGCTTCTCTCAGGAGTTCTTTCACTGCTGGTGGGATTGCAAACTGGTACAACCACTCTGGAAATCAGTGTGGCGGTTCCTCTGGAAATTGGACATAGTTCTACCAGAGGACCCAGCTATACCACTCCTGGGCATATACCCAGAAGATGCTCCATCATGTAATAAGGACACATGCTCCACCATGTTCATAGCAGCATTATTTACAATAGCCAGAAACTGGAAACAACTCAGATGTCCCTCAACAGAGGAATGGATACAGAAACTGTGGTACATCTACACAATGGAGTACTACTCAGCTATTAAAAACAATGAATTTATGAAACTCTTAGGGAAATGGATGGATCTGGAGAGTATCATCCTGAGTGAGGTAACCCAATCACAAAAGATCACACATGGTATGCATTCTCTGATAAGTGGTTATTAGCCCAGAAGTTTGGAATACAGGAAGAACGACCCACAAACCACAAGAAACCTAAGAAGAAGGAAAACCAAAAGGTGGACATTTCATTCCTTCTTAAAAAGGGGAACCAAACACACACAGAAGGAGTGGCAGAGATTAACTATGGAGCAGAGACTGAAGGAAGGACAAGCATATAGCTATCTCCTGGGAGGCTCTTACAATACCTGACTAATACAGACGTAGAGGCTCACAGCCATTCATTGAACTGAGTACACTGTCCCCACTGAAGGAGTTAGAGAAAGGTTCTATGGAGCTGAAGGGTTTGCAGCCCCTTAGGACGAACAACAATTACTAACTAGTACCCTCAGAGCTCCCAGGGACCCAACCACCAATCAAGGACTATACATGGTGGGACTGAATGTTCTGGCAGCAGGTGTATAATAGAGGATTGAAAATTGGATCATCAATAGGAGGAAAGGACCTCGGCCTTGTGAAGGTTTTGTGCCCCAGTGTAGGGGAATGCCAGGGCCAATAAGTGGGAGAGGGTGGGGTGGCAGGCATGGGGAGGGGGAGGCAAAAGGGGTTTGTTCTTGTTGTTTTTGTTTTTGTTTGTTTGTTTTTTGGAGGGGAACCTGGGAAAGGAAAAATTTACATGTAAATAAAGAAAATATCTAATATATATATAGAAAAAGAAAGATATTTTATAAAACTCACCCCTCCACTGTCTGAGAAATTAACTCTGTGTTCTCAAGATAAAGGCCTTGGAAGCCAGTGATAAAGGCCTGGAGCACTCCTGATCCTCCATCTCCATAGCTTCCCGCGGTCGGAAAGCCTCCGCCGCATCCACAGGTGCCTGCTTTCCCCTTTTCAGTGGTGACGCTTTGGGCTGTGTACATGTTCAATAAATGTGACTTAGTTTAGTTTCAGGGATATTGTATTATAAATTTAGAAGGGTTTGGAATGTGAGACCATGATAGAATGTATGAGAGGTTTATTAAACACAATATGAACAAATTTCTGAAGTTGACATACACTGTCATCATGTTTAATGTGAAAATAAAGAAAGTTCAAAGTCTTTACTTGACTCCTTTGCAGCTTTTTAACTAACCATGTTAGAGTAGTAAACCCAGCAGTGGACTAGCAAGTCCAGCTTACAGACCTATCACTGGTACACAAGTTCTGCATATTTCTTCCAAAAACTGTTTCTCTAAATTTCATTTTACTCAAAATGAAATATAAATGTCCCCACCACAGTGGTATAAAAGGCCCTACAGGATGTACCCAACTCCAAGTCCATTTTGCACACCACCCTTCTTCCTTTTCAGTTCTCCTGGTATAGCCACAGGTAAACTAGTGTCATGATTTCTCAGACAGGACCCTCATTTCCCATACACTCTGACTGTGCTACTTCTAGACACTTCTACCTCCCCCTCTCTTTACCCCTTTAAGCAAAGCCCTTTCCAGTAAAGCCTTTATCAACTATCCAATTGAAAACTACAATTTCTCATTTGGTCCTAGAATGAAAAGTGCGAGCGCGTGCACACACACACACACACACACACACACCCCTGGATACACACAATCATCATATGTTGAAATACTGTAGCTGTATCTAGTAGAGTTTTCCTCTTAACCTGTGGTCACTTCTTGGACCTTAAAAATGGATGCAATGGTGGTTCACTAATTTAAACTTGGGGTTTTGTGGAAATACTCAGAAACTGAAAATCTATTTCCTATAAAAAGTGCTCACCACACTGTAATTCAGTTTCTTACGGAACATGTTTTTTCTTGACTTAATTTTATTTCCTCAAGTTTGTAATGCACGTCCCTAGACATGAGGAATATCATTTGTTCTGAGAAACAGTATCTTAACATGTGTAGTGTTGTACCTTCTTTCACTCTGCCTTTCCATAACACCGATATGTCACTTCACCAGTGACAAAACTATTAAACTGCTTCCATATACTTTCACACCTCTGCTAAGGTCTTCGCCTGGGTATAGATTTTTAAATTTACACTCACTTTTAGATATCCATCTCTATTTGTTCTTCTTGAGAACAATTGTAGTTTGTCTTGCTCCCCAGAGGCCATAGATCTAACCTTTCCATACTGTCTGGTACTTTGAAGAATTACATACAAACAAAGCTCAGTATCTACTTCTTTTTTAATTTTTTCTTTTCTTCCTTACTTTTTTTGGTGTGTGTTTGTTTTGTTTGTTTTGCTGAGACAGGGGTCTCTGTGTAAGAGCCCTGGCTGTTCTGGAACTCATTCTGTATACTAGGCTGGATGGGAATTCATAGAGATTCGCATGCCTCTGCCTTCTGAGTGCTACACCATTAGTTTCCAGCTGGCTTCAAATTTATTTCTTGAGAATTACTTTTCCTTTCTTTGAGATTATAATATAATTACATCATTTCCCCTCTCCACTTCTCCCTCCAAACTTTCCATGTAATCTTCCTTGCTCTTTTCCAAATTCATGGCCTATATTTTCAGTAATTGCTGATATACATGTGTATGTGTTATATATATGTATATATGAATTTAGAAGTATATATTATATTAGGAACATATATTAATATATTATATTAGGAATATATGTTTCTTTTTAAAATTTTTTATTGGTTATTTTATTTATTTACATTTCTTTTTTAAAACTTTTTTTAATGGAGGATTCCCTTTCTTTCTTTTTTTTTTTAAAAAGAATTATTTATTTATTTTATGTATATAAGTACATTGTAGCTGACTTCACACACACCAGAAGAGGGCATCTGATCACTTCACAGATGGTTGTGAGCCATCATACATTTGCTGGGAATTGAACTCAGGACCTCTGGAAGAACAGTCAGTTTTCCTAACCCTGAGCCATCTCTCCAGCCCCTTATTTACATTTCAAATGTTATCCCTCTTCCTGGTTTTCCCTCCACAACCCCCCTATCCCATCCCCTGCTTCTATAAGGGAGCTCTCCCACTCACTCATTTCTATTTCACCACCCTAGCATTCCCCTATGTTGGGGCATCAAGCCTTCACAGGACCAAGGGCCTCCCCTGTCCTGCATGCCAGATAAGTCCATCATCTGTGCTTTCTGTTCTTTTGGTTTTTCAAGACAGGGTTTCTCTGGCTGTCCTGGAACTCACTCTGTAGACCAGGCTGTCCTCGAACTTAGAAACCCGCCTGCCTCTGCCTCCCAAGTGCTGGGATTAAAGATGTGTGCCACCACTGCCTGGCCATCATCTGCTCCTTATGCAGCTGGAGCCATGGGTCCCTCAATGTATCTTGTTTGGTTGGTGGTTTAGTCCCTGGAAGCTTTGGGGGAGGTTCTGATTAGTTGATATTGTTCTTCTTCCTATGGAGTTGCAAACACCTTCAACTCCTCCACTGGGGTCCCCATGCTCAGTCCAATGGTTGGCTGCAAGCATCTGTATCAGTGAGGCTCTGGCAGAGCCTCTCAGAAGACAGCAAGCACTTCTTGGCATCAGCAATAGTGACTGGGTTTGGTGGCTGCATATGAGATGGATTCCCAGGTGGGGCAGTCTCTGGATGCCATTTCCTTCAGTCTCAGCTCCACTCTTTTTTTCCCTGTATTTCATTTAGACAGGAGCAATTCTGAGTTAAAATTTATGAGAAGGGTGGGTGGTTCCATTTGTCAACCAGGGGCCTTGCCTAATTTCTCTGTATGGTCTCTGTAGGTTCTCTCTTCCCTTTGTTGGGTTTCAGCTAATGTCATCCCCGTTGGGTCCTGAGAGCCTCTTGCTTTTTTGACATCTGGGGCTTTCTGTTGGCTACCCCCATTCCCCAATGCTACACACCTCTGTTCAATTTCTTGAACCTCTGTACATCTCCCCATCTCCTCCCACACCTGATCCTGCCCCTCTTTTCCCCCTCTCCTCCTCCTCTCTTCTTCCCAAGCCCCTCCCACCCTCTACCATCCATGATTATTTTGTTCCCCCTTTTAAGTAGAACTGAAGCACCTACACTCTGGTCTTCCTTCTTTTTGAGCTTCATATGGTCTGTAAGTTGTATAATCTGGAAATCAGTTTGATGGTTCCTCAGAAAACTGGACATAGTACTACTTGAAGACCTAGCTATACCACTCCTCGGCATGTACCCAGAAGATGCTCCAACATATAACAAGGAAACATACTGCACTATGTTCATAGCAGCCTTATTTATAATAGCCAGTAACTAGAAACAACCTAGATGTCCCTCAACAGAAGAATGGGTACAGAAAATGTGGTACATTTACACAATGGAGTACTACTCAGCTATTAAAAAACAATGAATTTATGAAATTCTTAGGCAAGTGGATGGAACTAGAGAATATCCTCCTGAGTAAGGAACACACATTGTCTGTACTCACTGATATTAGGAATTATATATATAAATAGATACATATAAGCTGCTTAGTGCATAAAATGTTACTTATATATTCACACAGCTATCTATTTTTTAAAGGCACAAAGACTTATATGAAGGTTATTTTCCTTTCATCTCTATATGTAAAACCTAGCAGAGTATTATACAAAATATAAAATTTTATAAATATGCAGATAGTCCACCAATCTATTAGCATTGAAGATTTGATTCCAGGGTTCTTTTTAAGAGTCAAAGTAATAGTGAGGTCTTCATAGAATATAAAGAAATTTCTGATGTAGCCTTGAGGTGAGAAAATGCTTAGTTGTTCGAAGAGGCCACAGAAGAAAAAGAGAGTGCTAGGAGATAAAGTAGGAGAAGTAGTTAGAGTAGTACTTATACTACTGTGACATCTATGATAAGATCTTTGGCTTTCTGACAGCTTCTTTAGGAGAAGACAAAGGGAAGCAAGGACAAGAGTCAGGGGAAATCCCTAAAGACAGTTTAACCTATGGGAGGAGGCAAGAGAGACAGAGATGTGTAGTAGGTGGGCATGCAGTGTGGCCCTAGGTGTTTGTGAGGCATGTACTTGATATAGGCAGTTTCTGATGGAATTTTCCAATGGATCTGAGAGAATAAAGTTGAGGATGCCTGTAAAGGTTTTTGGATGAACAATTGGAAATTGCTGTTAGATTCAGAAATGTGAGCGTAAGGTGGGTCAATTTGGGAGAAAAACTGAGTAACTGCCAATTAGGTTATGTGTGCCTTAAGTGAACGCAGAGCGTACCTTTGTGAAGTTTTCATTTAATGTCTAAAGATGTAGGTCAAATATTTATAGCCCTGAAAACTCATTACATTATGTACTCTAGCTTAGTCTTCTAACTCCTATTTCAATATACAAAACCATTAAAATAATAATTAAAAAAGAATGTGTTTATTGGCAAACATTTTAATGCAAAAACTTGACAATTTAAAACCTCTTCTCATTTTGTAGTCATCTTGGATAATGTAAATGGATGAATTGAATATAACATAAATTATTCAACTGTAAATGATTTAAAAGCAAGTAGCGCATTCATTTCACCACTTTTCCCTTAGAGCCCTTTGTCAGAATTCAGCAATTCTGCAATTAATTGTCAGAACTTTCTGGTCAATATGTTCATTTCTTGTCATATTAAAAATGTTTGAATTAAAATCTACTCTCCATATAGTGGATTGAATATATCAATTCTTGACAGTTTAATTCTGTATTTATATTATAAAAGATGGTACTTTTATTTGTACTTGCCTCAAGTCTTTAAATTAGGTATAGGTAAAAATGTAACCCTGATTGACCTCATGTTAACTGAAGATAAGAAAATATGTGTGAATATTGTGAATATTGTGAAACAATTGGATGTGAAGACCTTGCTCTTGTTATTCCGTAAGGCTACTTTTGGAGATCACCACATAAATCCTACCAGGATACTTTAAATATTAAATTGTAGTCTAATGGTTATCATGCAATATACTGTTTAATCAACCTGTTAGAAAGGATATAACATTTTCTATATTATCTCACTATTCATAGCTATGTTTTATGTATGTGTGTATTTGCATATATATGCATACATACACAATATATGTTATAAAGTATTCCAGAAGTACATAATAATTTTTGCATATTTCATCTTTTACAGTATATGCTATTTTATAATAAATATACCACTTTTTGAAAATATATAGCATAAAACAAATCTGCATTTTAAGAAGATTTTTGAGAAATACTGTAGGCAAAATTAGAAGTAGCCACTGTTTTGTATAGATCTCTTCTTGGCAGTCACTGGGATACTTTATGTGTATTATTGAATAAAAATTTTTCTACTTTTAGATAGGTGTAAAATGGATCTTGGAATATATGGGAATTTCATTTGGTAGTGAGAGTAAAATGTAATATTTCATGAATTTATTTCTTTTTCATTATGTTATGCAAAAGCCATAACATTATATTGAATCAAAATTAGCCACAATTCAACACATCCCTTCCTGAAATAATAACACTAATTAGCACTTGATCTTTTCAAAAGATGACCATGGTTTATACATTTTCTGTTAACCCTTATTTAATGAAGAATATATTTTAATGTCCCTAGAATCATCTTTGATCAATTATGTATGAAAATGTGAATTTCAACTCAATTTAAAGTTTTGACTTCATTTCAACATTCCCTGTCTACATGATATTATTTATTGGTACTTTGAGATGTTACAAAATGAAGACTGTGTGACCCCAGAATCCAAGAAGCTTAAATATACAAAAGTACAGATAATAAAGACAAATATTATTTCCAGAATAATATGGTAGAAAGTATGTCAGTGCTTGTGGAAGATCTCATTCTACCAAGGAGGTGGGGAAGAGTTTACATTTGTAGAACTAGGTGATATGTCTCAGGGATGCTGTATTTGACTTCAAAATTGGAGCTTAAATGAATGGAACTGTTACAGGTGATGCAGCATCAGGTATTTCCAGTGGGCTGGCATTTGGTGAGGTCTAGAGAGTAAAGTAGAGTCAACAGTGTGGTTTGTTACATATACTGATTATTTGATAAGTAATAGTGAATATTCATCTGAAACAAAGTCAAATGTTTAAAAGTAGGGGGCCCAGGCAGCTTGAATTCACTTTGTTTTTATTGGGAAGCTAAAATGCTGTTAGGAAGTTTTAAGCATCCAGCTAAAGTATAAATCATAAGGACAGGAAACTGATATAGGATCAAGGAATTACTAATTCATATGTATATTAAGAGAGTACTTGATTTGCAATATTTCAGCAGGACATAAGAAATTCTGCTATTTTGATGAAAGAGAGAGAGAGAGAGAGAGAGAGAGAGAGAGAGAGAGAGAGAGAGA
>JADRCD010187651.1:0-10655 GCA_019843815.1 Montemys delectorum
CTCTCTCTCTCTCTGTGTGTGTGTGTGTGTGTGTGTGTGTGTGTGCAGGTAAGGACAGTCTTGAAAGTCAAAGGTCAATATCTGAACAGCTGTGTTTCCTCAGGGTTTTTTTTTTCCGACATTTTACTTTACTTTATTTTATTTTATTTTATTTTATTTTATTTTTTGAGATTGGGTCTTTCTCTGAGCCTGGAGACTGGCCATTCTGCTAGACTGGCTGGCTAGCACACCCTAAGGATCCCCCAGTCTCTGCCTTTCTGCTGCTCAAGCACTAGGGTTACAAACGTTTGCCACCCCCAGCTTTGGCCCCAGGGTATTCTTTGGACCAGAATTCCGGTCCTCGGGCGATCATAGCAAACACTGTGGTACTAGTCCAGCTCCCTAGCTCCTTTTTCTGATTTTAAAAGAAACTGTAGTGTAGCTGCGGCCTGTGCCAATGACCAGAGGTCCCAGACACTGTCCCTGCCTTCCAGGCACAAAGCCCCTCCACCCCCACCCCCACCCCCACCCCCACCTTTCCCTGGAGGCTCCAGATCTCTCGGCCACTCCCAGGGGGCTGCTTCAGATGTCTGACACCTTTTTCTGGGTGGCAGGAATCCCTACAGTACCCTGACAGCCAGATTCAGGGGAGAAGCTACCTTCTGCATGTGCCAAGCCTGGTCTGTTCCCTGGGGTCCTTCCTAAGAATGGCCCAGTCCCAGGCCATCAGATCCAGCCCATCCTCAGGGCCGCCCACCCTCCGAGGCCGGAGACTTTCATCCTCCGCCAGACGCCGCCGTCTGCCTGGCTTCTTTCTCACTGAAAGCTGTTTTCTCCAGAGGGCTTCCTTGTGCTAAGGGGCTGGCCACCACCAGGCCTGACTCCCAGCAGGCTGGGCTGGATAAACATGGCCCTGTTCACAGTCTCTTCCCCTCCGTCATTCCAATGTTCCTCACCCAGGGGGCTTGGAGCCCCGCTGCTTGGACTTCAGGCACAGAACACAGACAGCCCAAGCTCGTGCTTCTGTGGCTTCTCTTGGCTCCTCCTCCCTGTTCAGTTCCCAGAAAAATCCTTCTGCTCCCTGAGTGGGTCCAGCTGGAGGGGTGAGAAAGGAAGACTGTCTGTCAGACCCTCCAAAGGGACTTGCTGGAGCGAGGGTGGGGAGCCAGCCTTTGAGGAGAGGACCACACAACTGGGCCTAGGGGAATTCACATCTCCTGCATGTCATTAAGTGGTGACTAAGGGGCTCCGGGATGAAAGCTAAAGCCCTGGGCTGGGAGGCTGGGAGGCTGGGAGGCTGGGAGGCTGGGAAGCTGGAGTGTGTGTGTGTGGGGCGGGGGTGGAAAAATTGCAGAATTGATCCAGGACATTCCAGTCAATAGATGCCAGAGAAGGACTGGATAGCTCCTCCCCGGAATTCTGCCTACCTGACATCCCTGCTCTGTGTCAGGACTCCCAGAAAGCATCCCATTGATAAGACATTCATTCATATCTGACTCCCCTAAGCCTGAGATATTCTTGGTGCCATGCTAGATGCTGTCAATGTAGAAATGAGCCAGGCAGGCAATGTAGCTCTCAAGGAGCTTGTGGCCCGAAAGGGACCTCGGGAAAGCACTAGGGAAAGGAGGAGAATTCTACCAGGAGTGGGTAATAGAGAGACTTCAGTTATTTGAGGATGGGGATAAAGGGAGAGAGGCAGAGATAGGTAGATAGACAGACAGACAGGTAGGTGGGTAGATAGATAGATAGATAGATAGATAGATAGATAGATAGGGTCAGACAGACACAGAGAGAGACAGAGAAAACAGACATGAGATAAAGATAGAGAGATGGAAAGAGAGACAAAGATATAGAAAGAGACACATGGACCGAGATACTGGGATAAAGAGGTAGAAAGAGCAAAGGTTAGGGAGAGAGACGAGGAGAAGGGGAGAAAAGGGAGACAGGAAGAGATGAAAAGAGGGAGGTAGAGAGATACATAAAGACAAATGGATAGAGATGGGGACAGGGAGAGATAGAAAGAGGGTGGTAGAAGAGGCAAAGAGGTGGGAGGGGGAGAGTTATGGGAGGAGAGGATGGTATAGAGAGAGACTTCTGCTTCGGTTCCTGCCTCCAGGTTCCCACCTTGCCTTCTCTCAGTGATGGACTGACACTTGGAAGTGTAAGGTTAAATAGACTCTTTATCCCCAAGTTGCTTTTAGTCATGGCGTTTATCACAGCAGTAGAAACCCTAAATAACGCAGACAGGGAGATTGAAAGAGACACAGACAGAAAGACAGACAGACAGACAGGCAGGCAGGCAAGCAGGCAGGCAGGCAGATCCCACTGACAGAGACCAAGTGGTTTAAGCAGAAACGTCCTAGAGTTCTGGAAGTTGGAAGTGAGGAAGAGAGGCGGCAGCAGGCTAGCTTGCTTCAGAAGCAGCCCCGTCAGCTGACAGCGCCTTCTTGCTGGTCTCCCTCTGGCCTTTCTGTGAGAACTTCCCTCATCTCTCCCAGCATGCCCAACTCTCTTCTATTACAGGGACACCAGCCTGATCAGAGGAGAGCCCATCCAAGACCATCGTTTTTAATCACCTCAAGTTTTAAAACCCATAACTTCAGGCCCAAACCCCTGGCACTGGGCCCCGTTGAAAAAGCTGAAATTGATCAGGCTAGGGAGGGAGTCAGAGATAAAAAGGACTGATAGGCTAGTCACAGTCCGTTCTCCACCTCCAAGATGATGCCTGAGCATCTTCAGGAGGGAGAGACCCTGTCGTCACAGAGCAGAAGCAGGAGAAACAGATGGAATGCATTTGCCTTGTGGTAAAATTGAGTTCATGAGGGAGACCCTCATGGCCATGTCCCCTCCCTGTGCTTCCCTCCCTAACACAATCACATGCCTATGGTGTTTCAGTGCCTGATGCTTTGGGGGTTTATCGTAGACCCCATTATTAATATAGTTAGTAGGGTCAGAGCCTATGCTCCGGCATCTCCTGGCCCACCTGTCCCCAATAAACCAATTAAAATACAAGTTATAGTGAAAAGCCAGATTGGGAAGAGGAGCGCAAGAGGTCCAGAGACACCGCCATCCCACACCCCATCCACTTTTGGGATCCTGGTATGAGAGGTACACTTAAATAGAGGGCAAGAGACATGTTTAACTAAGTATCCCTGGTCAAGATGTGGTCCTGCCCATCACTGACGCAGGCAGCAGCATCTCCATGCTAGTCTCTCCTTCCAAGTTCTCTGACAAGTTATCAGAGCCGTGGGAAAGACCCTCCTGAGAGACACTTTTCCCCCCACCGCCGGCTGGCACCAAACTTCAGCCTTTCTCTTCCTCCACACAAATCTCGTGGAAAAAAAAATTAATTTCCTGGGGTTCATTGTTTTAATAGTTTGATAGCCAAAGGGAGGAGCATAAGTATCTCTTTAGGGATCTTCCCTCCTGCCAAGAGAGCCAGGCCATCTTCAAATACACTCCTGCTGTAAGATACTGGAGGTTGGAGACAGCTTAGGAATTTTAGAGACTCGGGTCACAGAGGTTATATAAGGCCTGCGCCTTGATAGCAAGGTGGGAAGCAGACATCTGGGTGAACAGGGAGTTGTGCCACGTGCCAAGATGAGCAGAGTAAAGGCCCAGCAACCTCAGTATCCCCCTCCTTTCGCAAGCTCCTGGAAGATCTCTTGGGGGAAACTAGGAAGGGACTCCTTGTGAGGAAGTAGCTGAACTCTACACAGACCTAGGTCCACTTCCCTACTATCTGAGGAAGGGACGGGAGATGGTGGCTAACTCAGGTTCTAAAGCCTCCTGTGAGAAACGGACTGCTGTGTAGATTCAGTAAGACAAAGTTTGCTACACATAACTTATGATTTAAGAAAAAGAAAACCTATGGCTCTTTCCCTATTATTTCTCACTTTCTGTATTTCTTTAGTGACTACCACTTTTTTTATTTAAAAAAAAATTTGCTTTCATTTTGTAAGGCAAAGGACACTGCCAATAGGACAAAATGGCAACCAATAGATTGGGAAAAGATCTTTACCAATGCTATATCCAATAGAAGGCTAATATCCAATATATACAAAGAACTCAAAAAGTTAGACTCCAGAGAATCAAATATCCCTATTAAAAATGGGGTACAGAGCTAAACAAAGAATTCTCAACTGAGGAATACCAAATGGCTGAGAAGCACCTAAAGAAATGTTCAACATCCTTAGTCATCAGGGAAATGCAAATCAAAACAACCCTGAGATTCCACCTCACACCAGTCAGAATGGCTGAGATCAAAAACTCAAGTGACAGCAGATGCTGGTGAGGTTGTGGAGAAAGAGGAACACTCCTTCATTGCTGGTGGGATTGCGAGCTGGTACAACCACTCTGGAAATTGAACATAGTAATACCTGAGGACCCAGCTATACCACTCCTGGGCATATACCCAGAAGATGCTCCAACATGTAATAAGGACATATACTCCACTATGTTCATAGCAGCCTTATTTATAATAACCAGAAACTGGAAACAGCCCAGATGTCCCTCAACAGAGGAATGGATACAGAAAATGTGGTACATTTACACAATGGAGTACTACTCAGCTATTAAAAACAATGAATTCATGAAATTCTTAGGGAAATGAATGGATCTGGAGAATATCATCCTGAGTGAGGCAACCCAATCACAAAAGAACACACATGATATGCACTCTCTCATAAGTGCACAGAATACCCAAAATACAATCCACAAATCACAAGAAACCCAACAAGAAGGAAGACCAAAGTGTGGATACTTCGTTCCTTCTTAGAAGGGGGAACAAAATACCCATGGAAGGTATTGCAGAGACAAACAATGGAGTAGACTGAAGGAAGGACAATCCAGAGATTGATCCACTTGGGAATCCTTCCCATACTCAATCATGAAACCCAGATACTATTGTGGATACCAGCAAATGCTGACTGACAGGAGCCTGATATAGCTGTCTCCTGAGAGTCTCTGCCAGTGCCTGACTAATACAGAATAGAGGTTCACAGCCATCCATTGGACTGAGCACAGGATCCCCAGTGAAAGAACTAAAGAAAGGACCCAAGGAGCTAAAGGGTTTGCAGCCCCTTAGCATGAACAACAGTATGAACTAACTAGTACCCTCAGAGCTCCCAGAGACTCAACCATCAACCAAAGAGTACACATGATGGGACTCATGGTTCCAGCAGCATGTGTATAGTAGAGGATGGCATAGTCTGTCATCAATGGGAGGAGAGGCCCTTGGTCCTGTGAAGGTTTTATGCTCCAGTATAGGGGAATACCAGGGCCAGGAAGTGGGAGAGGGTGGGGTGGTGAGCAGTGGGAGGGGGGAGGGGAATAGGGTTTTTTTTCCAGAGGGGAAACTGGGAAAGGAGATATCATTTCAAATGTAAATAAAGAAAATATCTAATAAAACAAAACAAAACAAAAAGAACATCTGCTTCATTAGTGTATGAATTTGCTTTCATCTTTAATAAATGGCAATATTTTGCACCTGTAAAAAAAAATTTGCTCTCAAAATGGATTACAGAGGTCAGCAAGATGGCTCAGCAGGTAAAGGTACTGTCCACCAAATATGGCAACCTGTGTTTGATCACTGGAACCTACATAGTGGAAGGAGAGAACCAACTCCAGCAACGCTCTCCTCTCTCTCTCTCCCTCCCTCCCTCAGTTCCTACATTGCTCCACCCCCCCCCCAAATATATTGGTTAGAGACATAGCTCACAAAAGTTATATGGGGCCTGTGCCTTGATAGCAAAGTGGAGAGCAGACAGGCAGGTGAACAGGGAAGGGAGCCAAGATGAACAGAGTAAAGGCCCAATGAAATAACTTATTAAGAAATAATTTAACTAATTGTATATGTGATGAAATACGCCTATAATCCCACTTACTTAGGAGGTAGAGGCAGGAGACTCAAATGTTCAGGATTGTCCTCAACTACATAGCCAGTCTAGGCTGCATGGGATCCTGTCTCAAAACAAAGAAAGAAAATGACCGTGCTTGTCAGATTCCTGTCGCTGTAACAAATGACAATAGTATTGGGGGTCACAGGTTTGGTGTGTGGTCACTCGGGTTTGTCGCTTCAGGATTGTGTCTACACAGAACATGGGGGGGGGGGGGCACAGGATTGTACTTACCTCAAAACAATGCTGTGTCCGGGAAGCAAAAGGAGGGAGGGGTGAAAGGGCAGGGCCAAGAAGGACAGGAAGAAGAAGAGGAGGGAGAGGGAGAAGAAAGAAGAGATTGGCAAGACCTCGCTTTCTCTGACCCAAGTCCCATCTCTTAAAGTTTCCTCTGTGTCCCCACCCCCACCCCCGGTAGCATCAAGTACTGGGGAGCAAACTATCAACACACAGGACTTTGGAAGGAACATTCAAGATCCAAGCTATCGTTTGGTGGTACTGAGGCAGAAGATGCTAGAGATGTCACGTGGTAAGGCTCGCCATTCAGTGCTCGCCTCCGTTAGCAGTATTCTCTGGGTTTACTTCAAAATACTGGATGGAGAGAAAACATTAAAGCAGGCTCCTGATGTAGCAGAGGTTGTAGATCCTTCCAGAATTTTTTTTTTCCCAAAGCATGAACCCATCTTCCAGGATGCTGGCAGGAGCACCCCTTTACGCATGCGCAGAAGGCATGGCGCGCAGCCACGATTACTACCCTCTTCAAGCACACGCAGAAGGCGCGGAGCTCAGAACTGGTAGCTTAAATCAAACTGTAAAACACAGAGATGGCAGCTGGGCGGTGGTGGCGCACGCCTTTAATCCCAGCACTTGGGAGGCAGAGGCAGGAGGATTTCTGAGTTCGAGGCCAGCCTGGTCTACAAAGTGAGTTCCAGGACAGCCAAGGCTACACAGAGAAACCCTGTCTCGAAAAAACAAAACAAAACAAAACAAAACAAAACCCCACAGAGATGGCATAAAGCCCCCCCCCCCCCAGACAGAGACTAAAGGCCCCAAAGGGTGCTTGCCTTTACAGGCGGCTTGAAAGATCTTTGGAGGTCACAGGAACGAACGTTTCCTTGATCCCCTGTAAAGCAAGCTGGAAAATCCCTGTGAGCTCCTCCAGTTTCTCTAAGGGTATGGACAGAGCTAGGAGCCTTGGGCTGGAAGAACGAGTTGTATTTAGTTCTGACTTGGCCTGTCAAAGCTGAGGCTGAGCATCTTTGCTAACATCAGTCGTCAGTTCCTTCAACTCTAAAATCAGAGCAGGGGACCCTGTCCCTCCCTGCCTGCGGATTGCACTTCTGTGTAAGCTTTGAAATAAGTCTGCTTTGAAGCCACAGCTGCTCAACCTTAGCCACCTGCCAGAAAAGCAAGGTCAATGGGCCTCCAGGGTGAATCGTAAAAGACTCTCCCTGGAGCTTATTCTATGAAGTGCTTGCCTTGTGAGCTTTTAGTACCTTGGTTTCCCAGAACTCATGAAAACAGCCCACGTGGTGGTGTATGCTTGGTTCCTAGCTGGCCTTGATTGTCCAGTTGACACAGCCAAGAGTCATATGAGAGGGTGTAAGATGTAATGGTCCACCTGACACAGCCTGGGGTCATGTGAGAGGGACTGAAGGATTGCCTATTTCTGATTGGTATGTGGGAGTGTCTTGGAGAGATTATCCAGATCGTTAACTGATGTGGGGTGGGAGGGTCCAGCCCACATCCTCACCAGACAGGTGATCCTGTGCTTCGTAAGAAAGCCAGCTAAGAGCTCAGTAGTTAAGAGCACCGACTGCTCTTGCATAGGTCCTGAGTTCAACACCCAGCAACCACATGGTGGCTGTCATGGAATCGATGCCCTCTCTGGTGTGTCTAAACATAGCTACAGTGTACTCATATGAGTAAAATAAGTAAATCTAAAAAAAAAAAAAAAAAGAAGAAAAAGAAGAAAGCTAGCTCAACAAGTCTCCCAGGCAGCTAACAAACAGCGTTCCTCCATGATTTCTGCTTCAAGTTCCTGGCTTGAGTTCCTGCCTGACCTCTCTCTATGAGAGTCTGTGACCTGGAAGTATAAGCCAAATAAATCCTTTCCTCCAATACATTTGCTTTTTGTCAGAGTGTTTTATCCCAGGGACAAAAATGAAACTAGAACAGCTTACTATCCGGGCACCGGAAAGGGGGTGAGAGGCTCCCCGAGGCTCACTGAACCCACAGCCAGCCTGTGTGTAAAGGCATAAGCCAGATTACCCACCCCCTCCCACCCCCGTCTCTCCATCGTTCTTCCTGGCTGGCATACACTGACAGCATCTGATTGTTAATGGAAAACCGTCACACTGGGCTGCCTAGGACAGGACCTAGATATTACTGTCTTTCCTTTGAATAAACGTCTGGTCATGTGTGCATGACGTGGGGGAAAGGCACACATGCATATGGAGATCAGTGGACAATTTTAAAGAGTCGATTCTCTCCTTCCACCTTTCCTTGGTTTGTTAGATACTTCTCTGTTGCTGTGATTAAAAAGATAAACAAACGAAGCAAAACAACAACAACAATAAAAAACAAACCCACCACCATCACCAAAGGCAGCTTAAGGGAGAATGAGTTGACCTGGGCTTACGGGTCCAGATGACTCCACAGTGGCTGGGAGAGTGTGGTGGCAAGCATCTGGACTAGGAAATTGAGAGCCTGCATCTTCTACGGCAAGCATGCGTCAGAGTGATCTGGAAGTGGTGTGAGGCTACGAACTCCGAACTCTGAAAGCCGCTCCAGCAATGTACATCCTCCAGCAAGTCTCCACCTCCCTAAAGGTCCCACATCTTCCCCAACTGGGGACCAAGTGTTCAAATAGGAGAGCCTATAGGAGAGGCATGTCCCATCTAACTCACCACACTTGGGTTCCAGGCATTGAATTCACCTCTCCCCATGAGCCATCTCGGCAAGATTAAGATCCTCTTCCTCCCTCGTGCCCTATAGCCCAGGAGCTGAGAGAGGATCTTCAGGAGCTCGAGGATAGACACTTGACGCATCTGAGACAGCTAGACAGATGACATTTACTTGCAATTGACCGCATGGTGTATAGAACCTCTCCCTTTCTCCGAAATCTACAAGAACACCCCCCCCCCCCACCCCCCCGCCTTGAGCCTTACCTCCCCCTAAGGCCCCCCCCCCCACACACACAGTGCTGTCTGACTGCCTATGGCATTGATAACTGTTCTTATTAACCTCTTACCCCAAAAGTCAGTTCATCTCAGTGTCTCCCTTGAACTCCAGACTTAGAACGATTCGCCTCTCACAAAACTAAAATACGCTTTTTGGAGCTGCATGGGAGAGAAACATCTCTCATTCCCAGTGCTTCCTGAACAGAGAGACAAATTGTCCCAACTAGGGAGTAGGAATTCAGGATCTCAGTACTTTACACATGGGTGATGATGACTAAAGAAGAGATAGAGACGAACCTCACTGGGGGAATTCTGAGGTGCCCATCTAAGAAAGCCCTCCCAGGAAAATTGCATGTTAGTAAAATGTGGTCAAAAGAGAAAGCACTGGAGGTTTGTTGTTGTCTTGCTTGTTTTGTTTTCTTTGTTGTTTGTATGTTTTTGTCCTGAATCCTTACCCTGGTTCCCATACAAACGCAATGGCTTATTTGGGAGTTGATAACTAAGATCTATCATACCCACAGTGGCTGTTGTTTAAGACAGACAACCCATGAGCCTGGAACCGTAAATTGCTATCCAGAATCTTCCTACAAGCTGAGAGTGAATATCCTGGTTTCACGGACACACGCCTGACATGTCTCTCACTGTTACAGAGATGCTGTTTCTTCATTTCACATGACTGTATTGGAACTGCCAATCAAAACTCTCTAATCTCAACCTTGGGCACAAGCTCCGCAGCCAGTCCCACAACACCCAGAGGAAGCTCCACTCCCAGGCACTCTAACTGGTGTTATTGAATTTGTCTCTCTGTTCAGGAAGCATTGGGAATGAGAGATTTTTCCAAAGAGCTTATTTTAGTTTTGTGAGAGGTGAATGGTTTTAAGTCTGGAGTTCAAAGGAGACCCTGAGATGGACTGACTTTTGGAGTAAGAGGTTAATTAGAACAGTTATCAATGCCATCAGATCAGAGGCAAGGAGGACACAACATCTGTCCCAACACCAGGAGTAACTGGGACCAGCAGGACCCAGGCACAATGGAACTCCACCAGCCCAGTGGCTCCGGTTGCTTCGGGTCTGTCTGTGATGGCCAGTGCCCTGAGCAGACCTTGGGTGCAGACTCTGCAGCCAGTCCCAAAAGACCCAGAGGAAGCTCCACTCCCAGGCGCTCCAACAAGCCCAGGATCCCAGGATCCCAGAATCACAGGATCACAGAGATAGCTTGACTCTGAGGAGTTCTGACACAACCAGGATCACAGGAAGGACAGGATCTAGTCAGATTTAGCAAGGGCAGGTAGCAGTAGAAATAACCAGATTATGTGGAACAAGCATAAGAATATAAGCAACACAAACCAAGGTTATTTGGCCTCATCAGAACCCAATACACCCACTATAGCAAGTCCTGGACACACCATCACACCAGAAAATAAAGATTCAAATATAAAATCACTTCTCATGATGATGATACAGGACTTTAACAAAGACATAAATAGCACAGGAGAAAACAGGTAAACAGCTAGAAGCCTTTCAAGAGGAAACACAAAAATCTCTTAAAGAACTACAGAAAAAAAAAGAACTACAGGAAAACACAATCAAACAGGTG
>JADRCD010187655.1:0-11539 GCA_019843815.1 Montemys delectorum
ATGAATCTTAAGAAGGTGATGTCCAACAAAGAGATTGTCCCTTTCAAACCCATGTCTTACTCATCCTGATCAAGCACTCCCAGGCCCAGGACATATGTCAGTGGTGCTGCAGTAATTTGGGAGTATAGTTCCTTCCCTGCTTTGTCAGGCCCATCAGGGTCCTTGCTGAAATTATATAATAAGTTAATTTTAACTGTTACCCTATATTACTCCAACTCCTGATATGTAACACCAGCTAGTGCATTTCTTTCATTCTAGCTGTGTGTCATCACTCTTCCTTACAGATAAAAGTCTTAATAATCATAGTGAATTTGGTGCAAAGAACTGCTTATGTTATGCCTATCACTAGTGAGAGGGGCTTCATTGTGTGTCAAGCAGCTGTGTGATTAGCTTTAAAACCCATCTCTATGGTGTTTTGATGGACTGTTGTCTCACAGATGCACCTACCTACAAGTAAGTTTCAGACAGGAATAGCAGGCAGGAATTATTTCAGAGAGTGGTCCTGAGCTCAGCAAGTCAGCAACTATGAAATGGAAGAGGGAAGAAGGAAGTGGATTGGGTAGAAGAAATGGATCAACAATGCTATCTCATTTAAATCCTAGGTTAATTCTTTCTAGGTGCTCAAGAATGAATGATGCTCAGAAAAGTTCCAAACTGGAGAGAAGATCAGGGATCATTACCCAACTTTATCACCCATGTCAACTCCAGTGGGATCTGACATCTGAGTGCTGTCTCCTCATATTCCCAGAAGTTCAGTATAATTGTCATTTCATGTCTTATCTGAGACATCAAGTCATTCACTGAAAGAACATGCATCAGAGAAGGGACAGTGAAAAAGAATATGGAGCCACTCAACTCTTTAGTGCCTCTAGTAGTGTTGTGACTAATCAGGGGATGTGTTGGAAAACTAGAGAAAGGAGTTGGACCAGACTGACTTAGTCAGGGTTTTACTGCTGTGAACAGACACCATTACCAAGGCAAATCTTAAAAGGACAACATTTAATTGGGGCTGGCTTACCCTTTCTCATACCCTTGCCCTAGAGTCTACATAGTCCCTTTCCCATTAGGATAGGTCCCCTTGCTTTTTAAAGTATGCTACCTATAGGACATTTTATCACCAGACACAAAAGTGAAAACAAAACAAAACAAAACAAAAAAAACAAAGCAAAACAAAAGAACCCACTTCTGGTCAATCAATACCACCAACATATATTTTAAAAAAGAAAGAAAAATCAAAAACTCTTTTCTCAGAGTCTTTCCCCAACAGAGTGGTTACACTGCTTCAGTTGGTGGGTGTCCCTCCCCTGAAGGAAAGGTAGAAACATTCAGGGTCTAGGAGGGGTATGCACACTTCTTCCCTCCCCTCATGGAGGCAGGCTGAAAGGTCAGCTCTTTCTGCACCCAACTGTGGCATCCACATGACCTGTCTGTCTCATGTGCCAGATTTGATGCAGGCAGGCTTTGCCCTGTCTGTTCACTTCCCCCAGAGCTATGGAAGTGTTCGTCCTGTCCCACCCACTCCATCACAAGTTCTGTGCTGACAAGGACATGATACTTGTTTTGAACTCACATTCTAGCATGTGCTTCAACAGCTCAAGGAACCAAAAAGATGCTTTGTTTTTCCTCACCCATCCCCTCTCTACCTCCTACACTTACTGTAAGACATTAGTAATATAAGAAGTTAAAAGTCATTAATCCTAAAAAAAAAAAAAAAAAAAAAAGATTCAGTCCATTATCATCAAGGCAAGAACATGGCAGCATCCAGCCAGGCATGGTGTAGGAGGAGCTAAGTGTTCTGCATCTTCATTTGAAGGCTGCTAGCAGAATACTGACTTCCAGGCATCTAGCACACGGGTATTAAAGCCCACATCCACAAAGCTACACCTACTCCAACAAGGCCACACCTCCCAACAGTGCCACTCACTCCCTGGGCCAAGTATATACAAACCATCACACAGACTACTTCAAAATAATTTTTGTCTACTTGTAGGTGCTAACTCATTACCTTTTTGTGATTATTCTATCATGGTTGACAGATGTAAATTAAAATAGGAAAGTTTATTTTGGCTCATTGCCCAAGGAATTTATCTACCATGGCAGTGTTAGAATTTCTTATGATTTTGGGATTGAGAGGATGTAGCAACTTCTTGTTATGTGGTACCAGCCTGGATGGAAGTAGAGCACTTAGGAAAGAAAAGGGGTGTTGCCATGGCCCACAAAGGCCAAGCTCTGAACGCTGTGCTTTCTACAGGTTCCATAACCTCCCAAAATAGTGTTAACAACTGGGAACTCGGTATTCAAATACATGAACCTTTTAGATATATCAAACTGGAGAAAGGTCACAATACCACATGTGTTTGAAGACACTACTATTTACTCAGTGTGCTGACAAAGTCTCCTGTACAACCGTGTTTGAATTGTAAGAATGCACAGCAAGGGCAATTAATCTGGCCTTCATTGAAAATTCTGGTAAAGAGATGTGGAGAACAACAGAAGCATCGATGGAACTGTGCCAACAGCAACACAGGATGAGATGTGCTGTGGTCAATGCACTGTAAGGACATTAGATCTGAAGAGTTTTGTTTTGCATTGTTTTCGTTTTTTTTTTTTTTTTTTTTTTTGCATCATAAGTAAAGGTTTGAAGGTCACAAGTTACAAATGTACTTTTCTGTACCAGGATAAGCCAATCAGGATATATTAAATAGCTACATGACCTGCGTCCCGAATGCCTTTAACTTTTCATTGATACGTTGTGAGTTTCCCATCATCCACTCCAGTCCCACGCATCTTTCCACTTCTTGTATCAGTTCTTTGCCCTTGCAACTTCCCCCACCCCAAATAAAAAAAAACACACACACAAACAAAAAACATAAACAAGATAAAAACAAAGCATAGAAAACATCTCATCCTGGAAGCTGTAGTGTGTCATTGTGTTCCACAGTAGATCTGTCTGTCCACACATCTCCACTTGCAAATGTTCATTGCAAGGAATCATTGGTCTGGTTTGAGGTGTCTGGCTTCTGTGACATCATCAGTATTGGATCCTCACCAGAACTCCTTCAGGTTATCCTGTTGTTACCCTATGTTGTAGAGATCCTGCAGCTTTTGATCAGAAGGACCAGCCCTTTTAAGTGGCCCAATGGTTACCAGATGATGTTGATTTTGGCATGGGCCAACTCAGTTGACTGGATGTGGGCCAGATGGTAGCTGAGCTGATTAGCTAGCTCACGGGCTCTCCCTTATGTGTACCACCAGGACAAGTTCTACACCATTGCTCTTGCTAGGCCTCCCAATGCTACCATCACCAGAAGGCAGGGTCAGTTCTCCAGCTCTCATGTCCTCAAGGACCAGCTCACCTGCACCCATCCTTCCAGAGCCAACTCTACTATGCTGCTTGGTCTAGTTGTGGGGCCCACTCTTTCAAGGCCACGCATATTTTGAATGACAGAACAGTGTGACTCAATGAGGGAATTCTGAATAGACCTTTATTTGCTAGCCAACATGCTTCTGTTATAACAGCTTATCTATTACCTAAATATGTTCAGCATGTAACCCCAAAAGATCTCAGATAAAAAAGGACTTCATTTTATTTTGTATGTTTGACCCTGGTTGTGATTCAACTTTTGCAATGTCTTTGCTTGACCTATGCCAATGTCCTGAAGCTATTGCTTCTCTTCTTTCTGTATATTGTCTGTTTGCAGCAGGGGGCAGGATGTTGAACCTTCACTTATTAATCATTCTGTTGCTAACTAATGTGTCTTCCCAGGTTCACAGGAGCCTCAAGCTGGTCACAGTGGTGATGCAATGGTTTTCTGTGAATCATTTCAGACTCCCTGGGAAGACATCATGTGGCCTTACATGCCATCTGCCTAGCCATCTGTGTCTTATCTTGGGTCCTAAAAAAAAAAAAAAAAAAAACCACTAGACCCTGATAACTTATTAAATGTTCTGTTTAGTCAATAAACATCATTGAATGTCAACTTTGTGAAGAAGGATCTACAAGGTGTGGTAAGAATTTCTTCTGAGGGAAGTCTTTTTGCACACTGAAAAGAATGTCCAGAAAATTTTCCTCATGCTAAAATAAACACTTGCAGATCTGTATTCCACCCAGCATTTCAGCTATCAAGAGAGGGCAAGAATTATTCTTCATTTCATATGTACACACATTTATATGCACACATATGTATGAAATGAAGGCAGTGATGTGGCATTTTAAATTGTCCCTAGTCGGTCAATTATCCTGGTCATTGATGAATGAAGGTGACTGCTTCCAGCTCTTGATGTTTTACCTATTTCTTATCCTTGGATGAGCAAGCTAACCCAGAAGTAAAAATATAGATAAGCTCAGCAGGGGAGAGAATCTTAAACAAGGTGTTCCTTTGTACACATGTCACTATGCCATTGCATGCTCTTTCTCCTCACATGTAGTAGGCTATGCTTATATCAACTTTAAAAAGTACCTGTCAAGAAAAAGATGGGTAGAGCATCCTTGATGAACTCTTTACTATGCCAAGTATGTTTACAGCTGTGATATATATATATATATATATATATATATATATATATATATGTAGGAGATGCTAGATTATTACAGAATAATTTCATTTAATAACTCACCAAACTCATTGACATAATTTTTAAGTGCTTCACACACACACTTCAACTGAGGCTTAGGGATATTTTTGTAATATTTGTTTTTATTTCAAATTACATGTTTTAAATATATCTTGATCATAACCCTGCTTACACCCCTCAGAATGCTGCCATATCCCTCCCAAGCTTATATCCTCTAGTTAGTACACAGGGGTGTGGGTCAACTATTAAGGGACAAGCAATCCGCCAGTGGAAAGATTAAGCAATGCAACAAATGAAAACCCTGGGAACAACAGGAGCATCTTCCAAAGAGCAGTTTCCAAAGATGAAAATGGACATCCACAAGGCACAGTGAAAACTGTGAGAAGGGCATGCCCTACCATCAATAGAAGTGAAGTGAGCACCTCAAGGAATCACTCCTATTCCTCGCTCAGAAAAGAAAGCAGAAGAAGAAAGAAAGAGAGGTGCTGCTGAAACGACACAAAGACATATTGAAAGAAGGGGCATTTTAAGGGAACTATTAAATGTGGCTAAGATTGGAAGGAAAAACAGATAACCACTAAAAGAAAAAAATACCGTGTTCTCTCTTTTTGTCCTCCAGTTTCCTGAAGATGTATCTAGTTAACCAGGACATCCAATGACAGAGTAGAGGGCCCACATGGTGATTTGTAAAATTCAACATTGAGGAGAACAACAGAATCACCATTCTAAATGCTTTGCCCAGATTCACACAGCAAGTGAGTCTATGCCTGGAGCAGATCCTCTACCACGGGGCTCCATACTCAAATAGTACTGGGAGGGAACGAGCCTCCCAGGAGTGCGGACAGGCCTGTGAGCACAGGTAGGACCACCACTGCTGCTCAGAGGAACCTGCTCAGAACCTCCAGGACAGAGGAACTGAGGAGCTGCCTGGGACAGGAGTCTTCTGGTTTCAGTCTGTTCCCAGAGCTGATCCTGTGCCACAGAGCTACATACACAGATTCTGTCAGGAGATCTGGTCTTCTAGGAGTGCCTACACACCTGAGAGCACAGGTAAGACCACCACTTCTCTTCAAATTCCTGGCCCAAGAGGAGACCTCCCAGAGCCATCAGGACATAGGAACCAAGGATCACTTGAGGACAAGATCCTTCTAGTACCTCAGAGCTGACCCTGTATCTCAGTTCTCCATAACTAAATTCTTCCCAAAGAGAACTGGTCTCCCAGGAAGACTGACACAGATGCTTGCAGGAGGGACAAGCCATAGTCAGAGACAGCAAGACCATCTAACATCAAAGATAATCAGATGGTGAAAGGCAAGTGCAAGAACATAAGCAAAAGAAACCAAGGCTATTTGGAGTCATCAGAACCCAGTTTTCCCACCACAGGGAACCCAGGTTACCCCAACACACCAGAAAAGCAAGACTCTGATTTAAAATCACATCTCATGAAGATGATAGAGGAATTTAATAAGGACATAAATAACTCCATTAAAGAAATACAAAAGAACACAGGTAAGCAGGCAGAAGACTTTAAAGAGGAAACACAAAAAATCCTTAAAGAATTACAGGAAAACACAACCAAACAGGTGAAGGAACTGAACAAAACCACCCAGGATCTACAAATGGAAATAGAAACAACAAAGAAATCACAAAGGGAGACAACACTGAAGATAGAAAATCTAGAAAAGAAATCAGGAGTCATAGATGCAAGCATCACCAACAGAATACAAGAGATAGACGAGAGAAAGTCAGGTGCAGAAGACTGCCACACCCATTTGTCTACTCCAGTTACATCTGCAATATCGGGGGTAAAAGCCTGATTAAGGACAAGAGGCATTATGACTTCAAAGGGAGTTTGTGCCTGCTGGGTATTCAGTCAGTCGTTGGCATCTCCTAACTCAGACATGTTCCAGATTAGTCTTTCCAATCGTCAACATGCCTTCTTATTCAGGCATAAAGGTGCCCCAAGAAATGATTCGTAAATGGATAAAAAAAGGGCATTGTCCCCTGGCCAGCACAAAGTTCCAATATATCCTAATTTATTACCAAGATGTCCTCAGCTTTCTCACAAGGAAGCTGCCTTATCAAATAGGATGTCCTCAGAGTTAGCAACAGAGGTCAGGCACTATTGCTTACTGTTAACATAGTTAGAATTCTCAGGGTAGTCCTTCTGTTTTACACACCAGAGAGTGATCGAAGGGCTTCCCTCACTTCAGGGCATTTTCAGGAACTGCTAGATTGGAACTTCCTGGTGCTTGCCTCCAGCAGACCCAGAGAATTAGCATGGGAATACCAAAATAGCCCCAGCGGGCACCAATGCTCTTCTCCTTCACACCTGAATACCTGATCTTACAGACCTTGATATGACTGTCACCTGCCTACGTGACTTTTGTCATTCGCCCTGTTTTCTGTATAGCATATAAGCCTGGTTTTTACTTTGTGCAGGGGCACTGACTAGAACTAGAACTTAGATGGACTAGGACTTAGATTCATGCAGTCCGCAGCCCCCACCCAGGGGGCCCAGAGCGCTTGGGCCTGGGGGGGGTGCAGCACCTGTCCAGAAGAGGTGGCTGCTTTAGACCCAGTGTGTTTCAGGTGGCCTCAGATGTACCTCAACTGCTGAGCTGCTAGATTTCTCATTTCTCTTTTACAATGACTGTAAAAGCCTCATGCCATTTTTAAGAAATACATTCAGATTCAGCACTCCCTTGTGTCGATCCTGTCATTCACCGAATTGTTGCCCACCTGACCAGAACTCTCATCCCATCCTGTGGAACAAGAGGTCCCCACAATGAACCCAGTCTATGGCAGAAGATACCATAAAAAACATTAACACAACAGTCAAAGAAAATGCAAAATGCAGGCTGGTGAGATGGCTCAGCAGGTAAGAGCACTGACTGCTCTTCTGAAGGTCCTGAGTTCGGATCCCAGCAACCACATGGTGGCTCACAACCACCCATTATGAGATCTGACGCCCTCTTCTGGTGCGCCTGAAGACAGCTACAGTGAATTACGTTGGATCGAGTGGGGTTGGAACGAGTGGGGCTGGAGTTCAGTTCCCAGCAGCCACACACATGATGGCTCATGGCCATCTGTATAGGTACAGTGTACTCATACACATAAAATAAATAAAATAAAATAAATCTTTAAAGAAAAAGAATAAAAAGAAAATGCAAAATGTAAAAAGCTCCTAACCCAAAACACCCAGGAAATCCAGGACACAATGAGAGGCACAAAACTAAGGATAATAGGTATAGAAGCGATTGAAGATTCCCAACTTAAAGTGACAGCAAATATCTTCAACAAAATTATAGAACAAAACTTCCCTAACCTAAAGAAAGAGATGCCCATGAACATACAAGAAACCTACAGAATTCCAAATAGTTTGGACCAGAAAAGAAATTCCTCCCATCACATAATAGTCAAAACACCAAATGTATTAAACAAAGAATTTTAAAAGAAGTAAAGGAAAAAGGTCAAGTAACATATAAAGGGAGGCCTATCAGATTTACACCGGACTTCTCACCAGAGACTATGAAAGCTAGAAGATCCTGGGCAGGTATCATACAGACCCTAAGAGAACATAAATGCCAGCCCAGACTACTATATCCAGCCAAACTCTCAATTACCGTAGATAGAGAAACCAAGATATCCCATGGCAAAACCAAATTTACACAATATCTTTCCACAAACCAGCCCTTCAAAGGGTAATAAATGGAAAACTCCAACACAAGGAGAGAAACTATACCCTAGAAAAAGCAAGAAAGTAAACTTTCAACAAACCCAAAAGAAGATAACCACACAAACATAATTCCACCTCCAACAACAAAAATAACAGGAAGTGTCAATCACTTTTCCTTAATATCTCTTAATATCAATGGACTCAATCCCCACCCCTATCCCCCAAAGACATAGACTAACAGACTGGATACATAAACAGGACCCAGCATTTTGCTGCATACACAAAACATATCTCAGTATCAAAGACAAACATTACCCCAGAGTAAAGGGCTAGGAAACAATTTTCTAAGCAAATGGCCCCAAGAAACAAGCTGGAATAGCCATTATAATGGATAAAATTGACTGTCAACCAAAAGTCATCAATAAAGACAAGGAAGGCCACTTCATACTAATCAAAGGAAAAATCTACCAAGAAGACTTCTCAATTCTGAACATCTATGCTCCAAATGCAAGGGCACCCACATTCATAAAAGAAACTTTACTAAAGCTAAAAGCACACATTGCACCTCACAAAATAATTGTGGGGGACTTCAACACCCCACTCTCATCAATAGACAGACCAGGGAAACAGAAACTAAACAGAGGCACAGTGAAACTAACAGAAGTTATGGACCAAAGGGATTTTACAGAGATCTATAGAACATTTCATCCTAAATAAAAAGAATATACCTTCTTCTCAGCATGTCACGGTACCTTCTCCAAAACTGACCATATAATCAGTCACAAAGCAGGACTCAACAGATACAAAAAGATTGAAATAATCCCATGCCTCCTAGCAGATCACTACTGATTAAAACTGGGCTTCAATAGCAACAAAAACAACAGAAAGCCCACATACACACAGAAGCTGAACATTGCTCTACTCAATGATAACTTGGTCAGGGAAGAAATAAAGATAGAAAGACTTTTTAGAATTTAATGAAAATGAATGCACAACATACCCAAACTTACAGGACACAATGAAAGCAGTGCTAAGAGGAAAACCTCCAAAATGAATCTGGAGAGAGCATACACTAGCAGTTTAACAGCACACCTGAAACCTCTAGAATAAAAAGAAGCAAATACACCCAAGAGGAGTAGATGGCAGGAAATAATCAAACTCAGGGTTGAAATCAACCAAGTAGAAATAAAGGAACTATACATAGAATCAACAAAACCAGGAGCTGGTTCTTTGAGAAAAATCACACAGCCAGTGAAAGGCAGTGCCAACTGTTTGTCAACTACTCTCTCCTTCTCTAAAGAGCATGTGGCTCGCACTGTGTGTTGTTTGATTTTACCAATAAAGACTCAAGAACCAGATGCTAGGATGAAAGCCTGCTAGCTCAGAGAGTCAGAGAAAGCACCCAGCTGACCTTCCTTCACAGTGGACTTCCCCAAAAGGACTTCTCCTTCTCCACACTGTCTCAAAAGCCTCCAAACATAATGTCCTTCCCTTGTGTTTCCTGTGTACCTCTTTATCCATCCTCTTGACTTCCTCTTACTCTCTCTGTTTGTTCCCTATGTTCACTCCCTGACAATTGGTTGCTTGCTCTGCCTCTTGACCTATGGTTGACATTATTTAATCCTATTTTATTTAATTCTGTGTACAATTAACAAAAAGCTCTTAGGTTAAAGGTATATGTTTGGCCTCAGCCCCACCAAAACCAGATACACTTATTTCCAGTAAATAACACAATCTCAGGGTTCACAGTACGATCAAAGATCTTACAACAACTGTGATTAATCATATTCCTGCAAATTATTTAATAACTATTTCAGAAGTCATGCATACATTCTGGAACAAATAGATTGTTTACATTATATACTTTATAAAAATCAAAACACGATAGTGTATAAATAATGTAGTTTTGATCAATTCAAATTATTTAAAGATTACTGAGATCTGTTAACAAAGACCTTAAAATCTAGCAGGCATTCAATAAGTACATAGCATGTTACTGAATGAATAAATGATTATTTTCCAAGACTTGATTATGTGACTTCTAACCTTATATGTTGAAATTTTATCTGTGTATTGATTATTGTTAAGAGGCAAGTCCATTAAGAGGAAAGCAGATGGTGAGGGACGTGTTCCTATGAGCAAATTATGGAAGCAAGACAAACAGAGGCAATAATCACAGTAAAAATCATTCCAGATTTAAAAGGGTGAGCAAGATGTCCTATGGGATTTCTGCAAGTCTACATTTTATTTAGCACGTACTTAACAGTTCCAATGTAAAAACACTACTTTGCAATGATAGTTGGCCACTCTGTTGTACCAACTGTTAATATCTTAATAGTAAAGTGTAACTAGAAGCCTCTTAGGCTCTAAATACTAGCCCTAGACAGTTTTTCTGTAGTTGTATTTTTTTATTCCTTTCTCACATGATACCATGTCAGTCTTTAAGAGTGTTTTCATGTTCATACTTTGACCACTATATTTTGTTCCAAACTGCTTGTTCTTCAGTGAAGGTTATCCTACTACATACATTTGACTGTCTCTTTCAGAAATTTGCACTGGCATTCAGAAAAAAGCAATACTCTGAACAGGTAATTGGGGATAGCACCATACAGATGTGATAAGAACATAATGTTTAGGGGAAACGTAACTGTTAGACACAATACTAAATTGACTTTTAAAGACTTCATGCTACATCCATAGAAAAGTTAATTTCTCAACTCTCATTAGAAATGTTTCTTCTTTCAGTGGATGCTGACACAAAAACCCCAGTTGGTCAACATGCAAAGAATAGAACTGTAGAATATTAGGCTCCAAATAGGAAACCTGTATAAAGAAATCCTGTAGATTCTATATCATAACCTTTCCCCTAAGGATCAAGGATCATTGCAGAAGAGGAGGCAAATTCTAAGAGCTAGAGGCTATAAATGTCTGCAAGGAAATAGTGTCTTTGATAGAACCAGGCAGTAATCCATCTGAACTCACAGTGCTCATGCTAGCATTCACAAAGCTTGTGCATATCCAAGTCAGACAAAGTATCAGCATGGGGATGAGGCAAGCATTAATCCTACTCCCAACTGAGGCACTATTTGCAATCAATAGTTTCTGGAAGAGGGAGAGTCCCCTTTCTTTAAGAATGTGATCCCTGATAGGTAGATCATATTTCAGGAAACAGCTCCATACTCATGAGTATTTGGAGGACACAAACTGCATTAGATAGGCAGAAAGGAAGAAAAGAAAGAAAGAAAGAAAGAAAGAAAGAAAGAAAGAAAGAAAGAAAGAAAGAAA
>JADRCD010187656.1:3934-20628 GCA_019843815.1 Montemys delectorum
ATCAGTGATGGTTATTTAAGGGGAGGTAGTATTTTGGTCTATGATCCTGAGAGAAATATCTCCAGCTCTGAGGGCTTCTCCTGCCCCCACCTCCACCCCACCTGGTTCTTTTCTCTGTAGTTTTACTCTGTACTGAGCATCAAGAATAAGAAAAGCCACTCATTAGTGAACCTTTATTATTCAGGATTTGAACAACCCTCAATCTCATGTGAGCTTGGATCAATCAAAAAAGGAAGAAACAGATATAGATTAAAGGTAGTTACTAGAATAGCTTGAAAGCAATAGTAAGCTCATATTATGTTGTAATAGAGAAGTTTCAGCTCTACTGTGTGTTAGCATTGCTGCAGGGCACAGGGTGTCAACCTGCTCCTAATTCAAAAGTGCCTTGTAGGGAGAGGGAAATTTTGGGGAGGAACACAGGAATAAAAACAGCTCATAATCTGAAGAGCAGTAGGGAAGTAATTTTGAAAAACACTTCACAGATACGATAACAGTTATCACCACAAAAATATTCAGTATCATTAAGGTTTTTAGAATTTGTCTCTGTAGAAATGAAATATTAAGTACAAAGATCTTCATTTACCTCATTTACATTAGGTAGATTTCCTATTGCATTTGATTTCCTTATACTCTTGCATTTTTTTCAAAAAATGAAAATGTAAAATATCACAAAAAAGTAGATAAACCCCAAGTAAAATTAGTAGTCTTATCTCTTGATCCCAAATTCTTAGATTTTGGAGTTATCACTACAACATATAAAAATATATATTCTTGAGGAGTCAGTTGACCCTTTTCTGTATACTTTGCAATAAACATCTTATGTCTTATTTTTTCTGCTTTTTTATTGGATATTTTCTTTATTTACATTTCAAATATTATCCCCTTTCCCAGTTTCCCCTCCATAATCCCCCTCGCCCATACCTCCTCTACCTGTTCACCAACCCATCAACTCCCATTTCCTGACCCTGGCATCACCCTCCCACCATCGATTCCCATCTCACCACCCTGGCATTCCCCTACACTGGGGAATCGAGCCTTTATAGGACCAAGGGTTTCTCCTCCTATTGATGTCAGACAAGGCCATCCTCTGCTACACATGTGGCACAAGCCATGGATCCCTCCATGTGTACTCTTTGGTTGTTGGTTTAGACTGCTATGTCTTATAATAACAGTTCCAGTGCACAAACAAGTGCAAGTTCCAGAAGATAAGAAAGGGAGCTATGAAATGCCACCTTCTGGGCATGACCCAGCCAATGTAATACCAACGGAAGCAGCTAGGGTTGCTTATACCTGGTCAACATCATAGCCAACCCTGGATGGGGAGAGGCTCATAGGACTCAAGCCCTCTCTGCCGAAGCTCTCTGGCTATGAATAGATTCAGAGCAGGGAGGTTGAGTAGTCATTTCTTGAGCTATGTACTGCTGAACCTGCCAAGTTCCAATGAAGATCCACTAAACTGTCACACTAAACTGGTTCAACTCAGTGTGTCACAAGACTAAAAGACATGAGTGTGGGAAAAGAACTTGCGATGAGAAATGGCAGTAATAATGAGGCAAGGAACCTAAAAGAGAATGGAGGTGCACAGCAACTCAAGATGCCCTGTACACATCCTAAAATGATCAAAGAACAACCTTCACACAAATTATTTTTAACATTTTAAATGAAACACATATTTTATGTAAAATATCATAACATGATAGCATTGTTATAGATACAAACACATAGCATGTGGGTCTGCATACCCAAGACCAAGCCAGTTACAATCCTGGCATGGCTTGGGGAGGGGCCCAGAAAGTTCAAACCCTAGCTGAAGAGCTACTGTGAACTACTGGCCCTGTGGAGGTAGAAGCAGGTTTTTTTTTTCAAGGATATAATGGTCTCACACCTGTGTGCATATAGACAGCACTAAGTAGACTAAGCAGGCTTAAAAAAGAAAAAAGAGTGCATGGGGGAGGGGTATGTATAGGAATGTCATGAGAGGGGAGTGAAATGGGCTTGATCAACATGAATCATATACACATACAAACTCAGAGGTTCTTAAAGTTCTAATTCTTAATGAGTACATCTCAAAGGATACAGGGATGTAAATGTTTTACAGACAACCAAGAGAAAAAAGGATATGTAACTTCATCCTATATTTTCTATTTGTGTATTCAACCATTCATTATATTTTAAAAAGAGTGAGTGAAATGGTCCATCATTAGCAAAAGAAAATATCTATTGAGGGAGTTTATATTCATGGTAAATTCTGACTGCACAACTACCATTTGAAAGGTCCATTCATCTTCAGAGAAGGCACAAACTTATCGTGATGGAAATTAGCATGCAAGTTGGACATGATTCATTGGCCAAACTTTCTAAGTACCTAGTGTCTTGACCCAGAGCCAGATAATCGTAAAATTCTTCCTGACTTGCACTGAAAGTTTATATCTTCTCCTCTTTAAATATGAATTACAAATTATTTTTCAAAGGAATTGACTAAAATAGTAGGGAAACAACTTATAATAAAAGTAGAAAAAGAGAAAGCACAAAAGCATCATACTGTAAAAGTAGAACAAATGCCATAAATTGGGCGGTAGTGTCAAGTCACCTATCTCACTTCTGAGTAGAAAATGAACACTTTTAATTAAAATATTACTTTTATGTATTCTCTGTTCAATGTCCAACACCGAACCCTACAGCAGTGTTGCTAGCCACCTCTACACATTGTCTTGCTTACATAATTTGAACTATTGTTGAAAACGATTAGATTGTCTTCCATATATAAACACTGCTGTGTTGTAATTGTGGAGATACAAGTGAAACTGTAACACCCTGGTGCATTGAGAGAGATTAGCATGAAAACACTTGTATGTGACAAGTTCTTGTCTCCAGGAAGCCATGAGGATGGTCAAGTATATTCCTCCACTTCCTCAAGGTTCTCAACCTTAATGATGGTCTCAGAGTGACATGCATTTAGTACTAACTGCACTGCTGGTTTTGGATTTTAACCTTTACCCAACCTAGCATAAGTCGTGTGATAATTTCTCAAAATGCTGGACAAGAGAAGCAAGGCACAGTTCCCAGCAGATATGCAATATTGAAAATGAAAAACTGAATATTCTATGAAGTACTGTGTTGCCAGCATTTTGGTAACAATGTTTTTTTTTTTTTTTTTAGATTTTGTTCTGTGCTTCCATAAAATATCCTTATGGCATGTTCACCTCTTAATCATAAAGATATGCTTTCTTTTAGATAACATTGACAACATCTGGCTTCGACAGTGCTGGGCAAGAAAGGCTATTTAAGCTCTGCTGTCACCAGACTAAGTCAATTAAGTACCTTTCACCTTGCACTAAGCTTGATGGACATAGCCCGATAGTAAATGAAGAAGTATATCCTTCATAAAAGGTCAAGGACCTGAATTTAAAAGTAGAAAAAAAAAACAAAGAAATAAAAAAAAAACCATTGCTGTGTCTTTTGCACACTTTTTTAAGTGTAATTTTGAAATGTTTTTCTTCTTTTACCATATGTCATTTTAGAAAATTTCAATTACATAGAACAAAAAACTTAGATACTATTCCTAATTTTTGTGAAAATTTTAGCAGCAAGTGTGCTCATTGTAAAACATGAACACATAAAGACAGGAATCGCCTAATTGTGCTTTGTGTGTGGAGCTGGAGATCTGTGAAGACAGATTATTTGTTCCATTTCTGAAATGATAAGAAAGAACAGAGATGGAGTAGTGAGTGACTCTATTTCTTTACGAATTTATGCTATGGTGGCCCTGGTCAATTAGGATGGTGAGAGGTATAAAGAATATATAGGGTACATGGACCCACCTAGAAAGTACATGGACTATGGACTAATACTTGAAATTATTACTATTCATAGCATGAACTTGATTTTCTTGGCATTAGTAGAAGCCACATTAACAAGTAAAATCCTGAATTGCATTGAGCAAATTCTTCAGGGTGATAGAAAATAAAAATATTTCATTGTTTTGAATAGCAACCTATTTTCCTTTTGTTGGATATAACATTATAATGGTTGGCTGGAAAATTCTTTTTTTTAAGATTTATTTATTTATTATATGCAAGTACACCATAGCTCTCTTAAGACACTCCAGGAGAGGGTGTCAGATCTCATTAGGGATGGTTGTGAGCCACCCTTCGGAAGAGCAGTCAGTGCTCTTAACCGCTGAGCCATCTCTCCAGCCCGGCTGGAAAGTTCTTGATTCCTCTCTCATGCAGACATAAACTCTCTATAATATACTTCTCCTTTCCCCTTCAAGCCTTCTAAATATTTATGTGATTTTCTCCATGAGAGAAGGAAAAACTCTAAGCTTGGCTATTGTCATAAGCTAGTTAATCTTTACATTCATAGTGAGTCACACATAAGAAGGAAATTCTTCCTTAAAAATATGTACTGCAAAACTTTGGAGCATGAACCCCTCACATCACTAGCACTGCAGCGACCACACATTTCTGACCTCCACTGCTGCATCTTTTCTCTATTAACACACATGGATTCTATTTATATTTTATCCTTAAAACTATTACTTCCTCCAAAATGAAGAGCTTTGAATGCCTTGCTCTTTATTAGCTGAAAAATTAAGCCATTCTATACCAGAAAATAGTCTGTCCTCAATAGCCCACCTCGAAGAGGATTGGCAACATATTCCTCCTAAATTTTTCAGTACTGAATATGAGACCACAACAAATTGCACACAGTAAGTTCCTTTGCTGTATAAAATGTTAATAATTCATATACTCGCTCAATAGTCTTGAGGTGATTGTTGCATAACGGGCTCTGGTCAATGCATAGGGGACATCATACTGAGCTAAACAAGGTCCTGATCTCACACATAGAAAACAAGGGACATGGCAAAAATTAATCCATACATAAGTGTTGTGATGAATGCTAAAACTGGGTCGGGAGTGATAATTAATAGTCCATGTGATATGAGAATAAGCATGTAAATTGTGAACCATTTCTTTCACACTTGGTTCCAGCTAAGATGGCAAGCCATGCCAGTATTAATGGGAACAGAATTCAGGAAGAGGGAGCAGAAATGCAGCTGCTGCCAAATAGGAGTTGGCTTGTGCATGCTCTGCCACTAACATTAGAGACATGAAATGGAGGCTAACCTTGTAGGAAATAGTCACCATCTTGTTTGATACTGGATAAAAGGGAGAATTCATTGGAATGTTTGGGACAGAGAAGTGGTATATAATAACTTCTTTAGGGAAAGTATTGTAACTGACTATGATTAGACATTTAATAAACTCTACCAAAGCCCACATGATTTCAGCCTGACTTCCTCCTCTACAAATGTAAGTGATACAGTGTCTTGCTGTATTGAGAAAAAGAGGTAAAGATGTACCGACATTCCCACATGAAGAATTCTTAATAACAGTCACTAAGTGTCACTTCATTAGCTTCTCATTCATTAGCATTGTCTTCCTCTGCAGTAGTTTCCTAGGGAATCATACCCAAAGGAATTTCTAAGGAAATGGACAGATTCCAAAGATAGCCATTCAGTCATGCACCCCATACGCTTTCTTAAACCAACTCATGCAGGACTCAAAGATAATATCTGTAGTTAACCTACATTTCAAAGACAGAAAGATAAATACACTCCCAATTTCCTGTTGTTATAGACTGGATCTCTTTCTGAGGACACAGGAGGCATCAATCAGAATTGCATTAACTATTTTTTTCATTGTAAAAATACACTCATGAAAAGTCCTGAGAGAAGCAGATGCACAGAGCACTTAACTATCCTTCTAGTAAACTGTCAAATGATTGTCTTTTCTTAGGAAAACCCTTTGATGAGTATCTTAGATGAAAAACAGAGCTAGGGTGATAGCTCAGTTGGTAAAGTCCTTGCTATACAAGTGAGGAATCCTGAGTTCAGACCACCAGCACCCATATAAAAATCTAGAAGCCATGGCATGTACCTATGAATCTGGTGCTGGGGAAGCACACACAGAGATATCCTTCAGCTGTCATACCTGCCAGATTGTCTAGTGTCAGATTCAATAAGACATTCTGTCTCCAAAAAAAAATAATAATAGGTTGGAAAACTATAGAAAAACATAACCCACATTGATCTCTGGCTTTCCCATGTGCACATGTGAGGCTGACTTGCACACATAAAGCAACATATATATGTATATCATCACATACATACGCATCCAAAATAATTATTTTAGACAAGAAATTCAGACCTAAAGAAAAAGGATGTTACTGAACATAAGTCCCATTTATTACAACTATTTTTGGCTGATATTCAAGGATAGGGTGTCACTTGCATCAGAAGAATTCATTTATTTAAAGCAATCTCTTTCACAGCTTTCTACAGTCTCTACAGTCTCTACAGTAACCCCAAGCATAACATCAGCCTAAACCCAAGCTGAAACATCATGCTGTCAGTCCAGGCTCTCAGATTAAGGGGTGTGACATCCAAAAGGCAGAAAGCCAGTCTCTCTCTTCTCTGGGCTGTGTGCATCAGGGTGAGAAGTGTGAAGGACAAAGACAGTCCTCCCAAGGCTACTACTGTACCCAGGAGACTTATGACAGATGAGGTGTCACCCACGGTTCTTGTCAGTCTCATATTTCACAATCTCTTATCTGCAGTAAAGTGTGAATGAAGATAAAACAATTGACCCAGGGTTCTCTTTTGTTTGAACGTCTTAGCTTGCTTGGGAAAGCCTCCACTGTTAGCAAGTTAACAATGGCCTTTGCTTTACAACCTCATAGAATATGAAAAAAATTGTCTTCCTCTGGCTTATAAAAATCACAGAAGCAATTAAGTAAATGATATCATCCACCTGCATGGAATCCTCACACACAAATTGTATGCTGTAGTTTTTATGCTGTTTTTTTTTTTTTTTTTTTTTTTTTTAAGGCTAAAAGAAATCAATAGCATTACCTTTCCCATGACGTTTGTTTGAACGTGCTGGGAAAGTGGTGTCCTTGGAGGAAGACTCATTCAAAACAGTCTTCAGAAGCAGTGGTACTTCTGCCTGTCTGCATTTCTATCAGCTCACTTTTAATCTGTGACTGATTCCCCTTCATAAAACCCCCTGGCCCCCAGAAGCAGTCCCACTACTGAGGGATCTCCGTACTGGCCTTCAAAACTTCTTTCACCATCTCTCTGTTAATCACTTCCCTCCAATGTCCGCAGCAGTGGTTTCAAACTGTCCCAGATGCTTAAATTTTTGAGACTGAAGTCTTCTCATTCATTTTCAGGGTAGTAAATGCAAACTTGACAAACAAACAAACAAACAAGAGATCTATATAAGTCCTCGAAATCCAGGTGTATGACTCACCAGCATACCTCCCTACAGTCATCCCTTGTTTTATGGCCAGAGATCCAGTTCAGCAGGTTTGCATTAGAACAGAAATCTATGATACCTGGCAAGACTTCCTGCTCCTAGTACAACCTCCAGATTTCTGGACATGATGGGCTTACAGAATGTGACAATTGGCCTTGGAGCAGGGGGCTTGTGGGGCTGGAGAGAGTTAAGAGCATTGACTGCTCTTCCAGAGGTCCTAAGTTCAATTCCCAGCAACCACATGGTGATTCATAATCATCTATAATGGGATCCCGTGCCCTCTTATGGTATGTCTGAACACGGCTGTAGTGTACTCATATACACGAAATAAATCTTTTGTAACTTTTTTTTTAAAAAAGAAAGAAATGGGGGGCTTACCAATATGACCCCTATAATTGAAGCAATTTTCTTTGGACAGTGACTAAATATCTAACTTAGAGGACTGTCAGGATTCCCTGAATAATTCCGCTATGAATATAGAAGAGAGACAGATGGAAAAAATATGAGGCTTTTATACCTACATGTGGCCCTCTGCTGACAACCTCTAAGTAACAGGATCCTTAGCCTTACCAGCACAAGGAACATGTAGTTGTCTAATGAAGAATGAGGCTGGGGTTAGAGTTTTCTCTAGAGCCTTCAGATGAACCAACTGGCTTATCTTGGTCATTCCTGTGTCCACCAGGCCCACCAAACACTGCCTTAATAATGAATGTTTTGATCTTGTAAATGAAATGTAGAACTACTTGTCTGGACCCTGACAACGAATATACTTTAAGCTAATCCTTGTCTCTTTTTGGCGATTTCTTCCATTAAATTATTTCCTGATATCAGCCTCTCCTCAATAACCAGTTGATATTATTGACATCACAATACCATTTCAAAAGATTCCTTTCTATGCAGATAACTTACGTACAAGGTTTAGATTGATCATTTGAACCTATGTAACTATTAACATCAAGAATCATGTGACAAATGTGGAGTGTGAATCTGTAGAACTGAATTAAAATCCAGATTCTAACAAAGCTCTAGGTGATGTCTTTGTACTTGATCTCAGGCTACATGTCAACACCTAATTCACATATTCTAACTGGAATGTGTAGCTGCATGTCTAGCTCTGTTGCAATGGTGTGCTCAAGCACCACTCTTAGGTTAGATACTGTTTGGTCTTAAACTTGATTAAAGTACCTGAATACTTACTGTTTCTCAAAATGCCATCTGAGACGGAAACAGTAGAACCTGATGAAACGGGTCTGGGCACTTGTGTTATGAATGTGTGCTTCCGATCCCAAATGTGGCCCCACATTCTGGACACCAACTAAGATCTGAGTGTTGGGAACTAGCTGTGGTTCTGAATCCTCCATTTCCTCCCTCAGGGTGTCTAGAATCCACTACACACCCAGCTGAAAGGGGAAAGCAGGGCCCTAAATGGGTGGAGTCTCCAAAGGGGCCTTTTTTGTTGTTGCTTATAACCCAATGTAGCTGTAACAGCCAGGGTTCCGTAGTTAAACAGAATAATTAACTATACACAATTTTATAAGAGGCAATCCATTAGATTGGTTTAGCGCAGTCAAAAGCTGAATGGTCTCTCTATGTCCAACTGCAGGCAGACTAGAGAGCCAGGGAAATTGGTAAGCTGCTGAGTCCAAATATCTAGAAGCCCAAGATCGAAAACAAGGTCAATAAGGAAGTCCCAGTCTGAGGCCCTGGGGAGCAGCTGATGCAAGTCCATCACTGAAGGCTGAAGAAGTTACAGAAGCAACAAAAAGCACACCCACTAACAGAAGGCTAAGCATCTGTGCCAGCTTCTCCCTTCTGCTTTCTCGTTGCCCCCAAGCCCCAGCCCCTTGGATGGCACTGCCTGTATTCACAGGCAGGGCTTCACACCTCAGTTTTTAACCACATGTCACTTCTCCCTGGAGACACTCAGGCACTCAACCAGAAGTGTGCTTTTCCAGTCTGTACATTGCTTGCAGCAGTCTGAATAGATTAAGGCGGGATGTTGGTTGGATTTTACATTGCTTGAGAGCTTGTTTCTACCCCTTTAGCACTACTGTCATTTAGGAACAGATAGCTCTGCGCTGTGAGGCTTCTTTCTCTGTGCTTTGCAGAATGTTTAGCGGTAGCTTTGCTCATTAGATGCCAGTAGTACCCTCTTCCCTGTTTCTGACAACCAAAAATATCTCCAAACATTGCCAAATGAAAACGAAATCATGACTGGCTGAGAACTGGGTCTCTAACATTCAGTACTAAATTGGGCTTAATTGGGAAAGGAATTGTGCAAAGTGTAAATGTTAAGACAGGATTCAGCAAAGTTCTCTCTCTGTACAAGTACCCTGGGATAACGTTCTATACAAGTAAAAAAGCCTAAAGTTATAGCATAATCCAATGTGCTTAATTAAACAGATCTAAGTAGAAACTCGATGTGGTGGTGCACACCTGTCATCCCAGAACTTGGGAGCTGGAGACAGAAAGGAAAGGTCATCTCCAGCTACACTCATAACCTGAGCAAGGCAAGAGTACTATGTTAAAATGTAACCCTAAGCAGGGATGTTTTACTTTGAATCATTTTACTTCTTAGGATTATTGCTTAGTTAAATATTAACTTTGCAGTAGCATCCTGTTCAACCCCTTAATGCCCTAGTTAACACTCTTGCCTCCCTGAGACGCAGTTCTGTCTTAATTATATCCTTATCTGATAGATGCTCCGAAGAAGATCTGTATTCTTCATCTTCTAATATTCCTCCTGAACATCGGGCTGTCCTTTCTTTTGAATTCTTCTCAATTTTCCAACTAATTTACTATTTCTGTGTTTGGGGTTAGCATCCAGCTCTCCTCTGAACTCATACATTGTGCCCAGGTTCACTTGTCAAGCCAGTCTAAAAGTAGTCACTTGTCTGTGGCTAACTTCTTTCCTCTTACCACACAATATGCGTGTAACATCTTCAATTTGAGAATATTTAGGGAGATATTAAACACAAATGTGGTGACCATGGATTCTTTTCTAGTGCTTGGTAACATAATAGATGTTGCATGTGCCTTGGGGCAATTCCTTACTTAAAATGAAAGCTATCCCAGATATTGAAAACATCTTAAATCCAGAGTTCACTCTAGAAGTATAGGCCCTCTGTGTAAGACTGACGCTCTATTGTCACAGGTCAGAACAAGTTCATTTATTCTTATGGAAGTTCTTATGACTTAATTTTTATTCAGACAGGTGATATCACAGAGTAGGTGAAAACTTTGTACTTAGAGTGGAGTGGACGAGAGTTTCAGCCAAACTATGTATCACTAGTCAGGCAAAGACATTGAGTGGCTCTTAGAGTATCTATTTTTAAAGTGAGATGAGACACATTCATGGGGTTTCTTGTGAAGATCACTTGAGATGATGAATGACCCGGTACTCAGCAAAGAACTCTAGACTCACTAGTGAAAGTTGGTCTGCAGTATCAGTGATGCAGAGTCAGGTTATAACTAGTATAAAATTACTGCTGACATGATACGGTACACCATTTCCTTTCAAACTTTTAATTAAAAAGAATATTTTCTTATTTTCTTTTACTTTTTATTAATTTATTTTTTTACACTCTATATTCCATTCCCCACCCCCCATCTACCCTCCGACTGTTCCACATCCCACACCTCCTCCCCACCCCCTGTCTTCACATAGATGCTCTGCAGCCCCCACTGCACCTGACCTCTAAACTCTCTGGAGCCTCCAGTCTCTTGAGGGTTAGCTACATCATCTCTGAATGAACACAGACAGGAAAGTCCTTTACTGTATGTGTGTTGGGGGCCTCATAGCATTTGGTGTATGCTGTCTGTTTGGTGGTCCAATGTCTGAGAGATCTCGGGAGTCCAGACTAATTGAGACTGCTGGTCCTCCTACAGGATCCCCCTTCTCCTCAGCTTCTTTCAGCCTTCCCTAATTCAACAGAGGTCAACTGCTTCTGTCTTTCAATTGGGTGAAAATATTTGCATCTGACTCTTTGAGCTGCTTGTTAGGTCTTTCAAGGCAGTCATGATAGGTCCCTTTTTGTAATTGCTCCATATCCTCACTAAAAGTGTCAGGCCTTGAGACCTCCCCTTGAGCTGGATTGCACTTTGGGCCTGTCACTGAACCTTCTTTTCCTCTGGCTCCTCTCCATTTCCATCCTTGTAATTCTTTCAGACAGGAACAATTATGGGTCAGAGATGTGACTGTAGGATGGCAACCCCATCCCTCACTTGATGTCCTGACTTCCTGCAGGAGGTAGGTGCTAAAAGCTCCCTCTATCTACAGTTGTGTATTTCACCTAAGATCCTTGCTTTGATTCCTGAGAGTCTCTTACACCCCAGGTCTCTGCCCATCAACCTCCTATCTCCTGAAGTTGCCTGTTTCCATTCTTTCTGCTGGCCCTCAGGGCTTCAGTCCTTTTCCCTCACCTAATACTAGATCAGGTTCCCCACTTCCTCCCTCACTATCTCCCCCCAGTCCACTTTCCGTCCCAGGTCCCTCCCTCCTGATTTGTGATTGCTTTCTTCTCTCTCCCAAGTGGGACTGAGGTGTCCTCACTTGGGTACTTCAACTTGTTGACCTTTTTGAGTTCTGTGGACTGTATCTTGGGTATTCTGTATTTTTTTTTTTTTGGCTAATATCCACTTATTAGTGAGAACATACCATGGACATCCTTTTGTGTCTGAGTTACCTCACTAAAGATGATATTTTCTAGTTCTATCCATTTGTCTGCAAAACTCAGGATGTCCTCAGTCTTAATAGCTGAGTAGTATGCCACTGTTGTAAATGAACCACAGTTTCTGTATCCATTCTTCTGTCGTGGGACATCTAGGTTGTTTCCAGGTTCTGGCTAAAGCCAAGAATTCACAACTGAAGAATCTTGAATGGCTGAGAAGCACCTAAAGAAATGTTCAAAGTCCTTAGTGATCAGATAAATGTAAATCAAAACAACCCTGAGATTCTACCTTTCACCAATCAGAATGGCTAAGATCAAAACCTCAGGTGACAACACATGTTACAGAGGATGTGGAGAAAGAGGAACACTCCTCCATTTCTGCTGGGATTGCAAATTGGTACAACCACTCTGGAAATCAATCTGGAGGTTCCTCAGAAAACTGGAAATAGATCTACCTGAAGACCTAGCTATACGACTCTTGGGAATATACTCAAAAGATGCCCTACTATGCTACAGGGGCATATGTTCCATTATATTCATGGAACATTTTCTTACTTAAAAAGAAGATAGAAGTAGAACATAAGAAGCCCATAAACTAGGACCATTAGTCTTATCATAATCACCAGATACTAGATACTGCCATAAGTGTACATGCTACACTTTACAACCAGAATTGTAATATGTGTGCTAGCAACACCATCACAATCAATGTATGAGTGATTCATTACACTACTGTATTAATGATGCCTATGATATCATTAGTCAATAAGTATTCAATTCCAGTATAATCTTATGTGATTATTTCTCATATGTGGTCCATTGGCCAAACTGTAATTTTACCCCATGTTGCTGTTGATTTAACTTGATGCAAGGGGCTACAAATATATTATCTGTCAGTCTATGTGACTTGGCTAAACAGAAGAGGACACTTTTTCTGATGTAGTTGTTGCTCTTGTTTGTTCATGTTAATTTATATAACATGAGTTCACCTATAGTCCTAAATCACATGTTAAAATATTTTCCCTGCTGTTTAAGAAAGCACAGCTGAAGGAGGTCTCTACAATGGCCTTTGCTAAGGACAAACAAAGCCTATTGTAAAGGGATTTCATGGCATACTGTGCAGTTTAAAGTATATTTTCTCATCATTATTGTAATAACTAAGAAGTCCATAAATTTAATGTGCAATGACATAATAGCAATCAAATAGCTAATGGGTTCAAGTAAAACTATCACAAATTTAATGCCAGTCTTGTAGGTAGAATGATTATTGGCTTACAGTTCTGAGTTTGCTACTTAGCTGTCAGAACTCAATTGAAAAAAAAAATGAAATGCAATTCGGTTTTATAGAGAGATGAATTTTTCAGAAACACACTTCTAAGTGCAAAAGGTTACACTCAACAAAGCTCTAATAAGCATGGCATTCTAGATGACTCACAGAGTTTTTGAAATCCATTCAAGCTCTTGCAACTTAACAATTACCCATATTTCCTAAGGAAAAAAGTCAGAGCCTTGCAGAACATTCTGTTAATAAAACATTCAAAACCTTTTCTTCATGACTTTTACATTTAGGGTAGCTGAATAACTTTCCTTGTTTGACAGACCTCGCCCCCCTGTTGAACAAAACAGCCTGTACTTAGTTCTTATTTAAATCATATCGACAGTATTCTCGGAACCATGTACTGAATCTAACCCAGATTGTCTATGTGAGGTGGGTCTGTCTAAGGAGAAGGCAGTGGTTAAAGCACTTGTACACAAGCAGAAAACTGGAGTTTAGAAGCCCAGAACACAGAAGTGCTGGGTTGCTGTAAGAGATATGTGTAATTGCAGCCTTAAAAAATAGAGAAAGGGAATCCTTGGAGTGAGCTGCCCAGCTAGACTAGACCTTTCTGTTAGCTCTAAGTTCAAAGACGAGACACTGACTCAAAAGTAGAGAACAATCAAGAAAAATTCTAGGCCTCAACCATAGTCTTCATATGCACACATGTGCACATGCGCACATGCACACATGCACACATGCACATACACAAAGGAGGAGGAAGAGACAAAAAGAAAATGAAAAGTCTCCATGTGTATAACTCATTTAAATTGTTTGGAAGGGGCTAAGAATAGTTCCAAGCTATTTAATCCAAGAATGTAGCACTTAAACCAATCTAAGATATTTTCTAGAAGTTCTCAAAATAAATATTGTGCTACCTACTGCCTGTGAAGGTTTTACAGGAACTGTCAGGTCAACATCTACTGGATGGAGAAAATGAGACAATTTTGGAAGGCTCTCTGCGTTAGTAGAAGAAAAGCCCTGCAAGGTTTCTCTTGTAGAGAAAGGACAGGGAATTCTGGAGACCTGCTGTTGAATGGAGCTTGTTAAAAGCATGCTTAAATCAGGCTTTGCCTGATGTTGACATTGGCAGTGTATTACAGAGGGGAAAATACCCTGTCCTGATAAAATAATGAAGACAAGATGTGGACATTTCATTCCTTCTTAAAAGGGGGAACCAAATACCCATGGAAGGAGTTGCAGAGATTAACTATGGAGCAGAGACTGAAGGAAGGACAAGCCAGCCTAAATATAGCTATCTCCTGAGAGGCTCTGACAATACCTGACTAATACAGATGTAGAGGCTCACAGCCATCCATTGAACTGAGTACACGGTCCCCAATGAAGGAGTTAGAGAAAGGTTCTATGGAGCTGGAGGGTTTGCAGCCCCTTAGGACAAACAACAATATGAACTAACTAGTACCCTGAGAGCTCCCAGGGACCCAACCACCAACCAAGGACTATACATGGTGGGACTGATTGTTTTGGCAGCATGTGTATAGTAGAGGATTGCAAATTCGATCATCAATAGGAGGAGAGGACCTCCATCGTGTGAAGGTTTTATGCCCCAGTGTAGGGGAATGCCAGGGCCAATAAGTGGGAGAGGGTAGGGTGGCAAACATGGGGAGGGGGGGAGGCAACAGGGATTTGTTCTTGTTGTTTTTGTTTGTTTGTTTGTTTGTTTTTTGAAGGGGAAACTGGGAAAGGATAAATTTACATGTAAATAAAGAAAATATTTAATAAAAAAAGAAAAGACAAGGTTGGTGGGTTTGTTTGTTTGTTTGTTTGTTTGAGTCTCTGAGTATTATTGATAACTTGAAGGTCAGAATAAAAATATCCAAGCTGGAGAGGAAACTTTACTTTGGAAGCCAAATGCAAATTAATAAAAAAAAAAATATTGAGATTAAGGGGAAAAAAAAAGGCAGTCCAAATGCCTCATGGCAAACTGCAGAAGCAATTCTCTAGACACTTGAAAAGACATTCAGTTCAATTTTAACTTCAAAAAAGGAACCAAACTGGAGCTGGAGAAATGGCTTAGCAGCTAAGAGCTCTAATTGCTCAAAATCTAAAATCCCAGCATCCACCAAGGAATCCTGGCTTGCGTAAAACATCTGTGGGTCCAACAGTGAGGGATCTGGCTTTCTCTTCTGGACTCTGAGGGAAAAGACTTGCGCACATGCACAAGCACACATATATGTGTTAAAAATGAAAGACAGATCTTCCAATTTGCTTTTTAAACATTTCCCTTCAGTATTTCAATGAATATGACTAGTAATTTTAAGTTTCTGAATACAAAGCATTCTTCTTATTTTAGTTGTATATTTCTATGTATGTATGTGCGTGTGTACACACACAAACACATGTATGTTGCTGCATGTGCACATGTGCTATCCACATGTGGAGACAAGGGACAACCTCAAATGTCTTCAGCAGGGCTGTCTACCTCTTCTTGAGACAATGTCTCTCATTTAGTCTAAAATGTTACCAACTAAACTAGAAGTTAGAGGCAGTCACAGGGATCCCCCTGCCTCTGCCTTCCAAGCACTGAGATTATGGTCCTGTACCACAAAGTTTGGCTTTCTGAGTGGCTTTGGCTCAGGCCTTTGTACATTTGCAGCAGGCACTTTATAGACTGAACTGTCTCTAGCCTCAGATTTTGTTTCCAAAGTCTTTAAGATATAGTAATAAAAACTGAAGTAAAAGAACTAAAAACAAATTTTATAATTTCAACTTGTAGATAAAAGCAAACTTACAGGTGGGGTGGATTATACTGTCTGCAGGGGTACAGGCCGTGCTGAATTTATTGGCCCTGGAGGGTTGAAAAACAGCAACATCGGGGCTCAATTCAGTAATGTGTCCTCTGCTGACAACTAGGCAGAACAAAAATAATCAGATTTTCATAGGTTAGAAAGAAACAGCTTTCTTTGTGGAGATCATCAAAAGATTTACGCTTCCCAAAAGGAGTGAATAACATTTTGAAGGAGACTAGAGAATACGACAGGACTGTGGTTTGCACGGGCTCTAAGCCTCTGTGTAAGATATTTATCTCCCTACGTCTTGGTACCCTTATCTTCACAAACACAGAACAGCATATACCCTGAAGAGCTTCACAGGGGTTCAGTGAAGTAATGAAAAATGTATATCATGATGTTTAGCATATAGTAAGTATTATTTTACCAGCAGTGATAACAGTATGTGTTTCAACAATCGCTAGATAATTAGAAAAAGAATAGTGGAAATTCTATCTTGATGTCTGTGTGCACATGGATATCACACTTTTTAAAATCATTACAAAAACTAAAGAATAAAGAAAAGTTTTCATGTTTTATAAAGTCATGACTAAGGAAATTGTAACATGCAAATCGTTTACTTTTGTCGTGGAAAGAT
>JADRCD010187662.1:0-16615 GCA_019843815.1 Montemys delectorum
GGTCTCTGGGAGGAGTTGTGGTCCAAAATGGAAACAAGAATGTGATTTAATTCTATTTACTTAAAATATGTTTTTAAATGTTAACAAATTCATATAAATTGAAATCATGTAATTTTTCTCATCGCAATGCAATAAAAGTTAAAAAAAATAAATTTACTTCTCAATTTGAAGTTAAAAAAGAAAAAAAAAAAAGAAAATTATTCCTGGTCCTGAGGTCTTGCTTTGCTCTCTGCTCCACACTTGGCCATGATGTGAGCCCTCTCCCCTACAAACTCTCAGGGCAGTGAGTGGACTTCTATGCCTCGCCTTCCTTCCCTGTCCTGGTGTAAAGAGGCCCTGTGAGCCCAGGAGCCCAGACACACCTTTCCTCCCTGAAGGTATTGTTTAGGAGGTTTGGTCACAGTGTTGAAGAGTAAGTCATACAAGGTGACTTGTCAAGCTTTGGATTCATCGCTAGATGTTTTTTTGTAAACTGAACTGAGTAACTCTTCGTTCAGGTTGTGCTTGGGAGGATACGAAGCTTAAGGAAAAGCTGCAGTTTCACTCTGTATAATGCTGCTGTGGTGTTTGTATCCCCTACTATTTGTGTAACACTTCGTTTTTTGCTCTGTCAGATGAAAAGGCCTCATTTTGCTGGGCATTTTACAATGACAAATTACATTATCTGTCAAGCAATTAAAATGACCAAAATGTAAAAGCAGTACTTAAAAATGTTAAATTTTTTTTTTGTCTCTAAAATTAGGAGAGATAAAGCCAGAAACAAAGGATTCTAATGAGCGTCACAAGTAAAGAAAACAATAAATTCTATAGTTTTAAAACAGACAAACCTAGAATTTCCCAGCATGTGACCTTGGCCAAATTACTTGAACTCACTGTTCTTGTGTGAACCAAGCCATAAAATGGCATTAAAAAGATGTCCTCTGAAAAATGCCGACATTATATCTGACGTGAGGTGCTCCGGGTAAATAAATTATGTCTTTCCTGGCTCAGATGGAACAAAAAGGTGAATACTGCTCTTTGCTAAGGATGCTTACAAGGGTCATCCCGTTTCTCTCCCATAATTTTTCTTCTCTACCCATGTGGCCATTTCATATTTTATTGCTGAGTTCTTAGTAGATTGTGAAGCTAGCTATAATAATAATAATAAACACCAATATTTTTCTTCCAGCAGATAAGGGCACCGAAGGGCAGAACAAATTTTCTAGGTAGTAACTTCCATGGTGTTTCCTGTGTTAGGAGATAAACAGCCCTCAGGTGTGTGTGGCAAGGCCATTGCCTCGTGGTTTCGTACGGATAGTAGGAACTGGTTGTTGTTTTGCCAAGATGTAGGAAATTACGGATTCTGAGGAAATGAAAGGCTAATTCATGAGAAGTCAAGCTTATAGGCTAAGTGTTAACTTCTAGAAAATTCTACAGTGTACGGAAAAACACATTTTTTTTTTTTTTTTGCTATATAATAACTACTAGCTTTTAGAGACCCTTAGAGATGTTCAAGGACAGAGGACTTAATGAGAGACAAATGTACAGCATTTAGGTGAGATGAATGAGCTTCAAAAGATATTAACATGTCCTTTTCTGAGTAATCTCCCTTCACCTTCCCCGACACTCCTCCCTCCCTGCCTGGTGCTCTGGTCATCTTTGGCCGTTGTATGGATTATGTGTCATTACTTATTTTGTGTACCAACTCTCTTCCCCTGGAACGGATGTACCAGAAGGATAAAATTCTCCTGCTCCTGGGTATATGACTTATTGTAGGTGCTAAAGGAAGATATAATTTGCAAAGATATTGAAATACAGAAAAATGATAATAAATGATGTTTGATTTACACCATAGGACCAGGGGCTTGAAGATAACCTCAAAGAAGGGCTTAGATGTTTACCTATACAAAGACAAAAACAAAGTTTGACATGACTTTGAGGGCTAAAATGCTATATTCAGGTGAGAAATGTGCATAATAAAAATATTACTGCCTTAATTTCATTGAGCAAGCTTTATAGCAGTGAACTGACTTCCCCAGTCTTAACTTTTGCCTCTTCTGTATGGGATGATTCTAAGTTCAAGTTTCTTGCAGATAATGTAACCACTTGATCTTTTCTTTTCCTTTCTTCTTAATAATTTATTTGTTTTTATTTTATATACATTGGTGTTTTGTTTGCATTTATGTCTGTGTGAGGATGTTCGATCCTCTGGAACTGGAGTTATAGACCATCTTGAGTTGTCATGGAGGGTGCCGGGAATTGAACCCTGGTCCTCTGGAAGAGTAGCCAGTGTGTCTTAACCACTGGACCATCTCTCCAACCTCCTCCATCTTTGATGGTAGGTGATACCGGATTTGAGTTTGCTGCCAAACATTGTAGAAGATGACAGTTTAAAACTGGGAGGAAGAGGGGTGATGTGGTGCTTGTGGGAACAGGAGAGTGCTGGCCTCTAAGAGTGAGAGTCAGTGGGATGATGGAATCGCGGTGGCTTGACAGGTGGAGACCCCATCTCAGGTGAGGAAGAAAGAAAGGGGGGCAAAGAGAAGGAAATGTAGGGGATCATTTCCCTTTCATGATCATTGATTTCTGTGTTGACAGGAAACTTACTAACTTGGGCAATCGAGTAAAACAAATCAAGTAACATGAAAACCTCTTCAGTTTGAATGTGCTTTCACTAGCAAAGAGGAACGATTAGTGTCAGAAAATGGCTGTGCAGGTCCTTTACATTCTCATTCCAAGAATGCACAAGCCAAGCAAACTGGCATTTCTAAAAATGGCAAAACATCTCACATTCTACTAGTGTAGGTAGCTGGTCCATTGATCAGATGGACTAACGGCTTTTAAACCAGAGTGGACACCCAAGTCACCCCAACAGCTTTCCGTCCAGTGGGTCTGGGCTCCAGCCCAAGAATGGATCTTTGTAACAAGTTCCCAGGCCACGTTTGGGCTGGCCTTTCGTCTGCCCTTTGAGAGCCATCGCAGAGGCTGTTCTGCACCATGGCTCCCTGGTCCCAGGAGGCAAGGAGGAAGGGCGTTTATAAGCTGACATCCTGAGAGCCCACTCAGGGGTTCCTTTGGGTTTAAGGTCCAAATTGCTTTTGAGTTTGGAGAACAATATTCAGCTTATTGTTGATACAGCCACTCTCTGTTTCCTAGAGAAAGGAAGAAGTACTTCGATATGAGTCTCAGCTCTGGAGCTTTGGTTCAGTTCTAACAAGCTGAGTGGTCTTAGACCAGGCACCTAATCCTGAATTCCCTTCTTCATCTGTAAAATAAGAAATTGCTTTAGATGACCCTTACTATTTTTTCTTGCTCCGAGACTTATTGTGTCCGATTGGGCCTCAGAGGGTCTAATTGATATTACAGTGCCAAATCCCCAGTTCACCTTTGTGACTACTCGGTTGTGTTTGGAAGTTCTGCTTCACTGGAGGTCATGGAATGCCTTAGTGACCAAGGGTTCCCTAAGTAGAATTCAGAGTCCCCAGCAGTATTGAATATAATATGGTCATCCCATATCCCTTCCTTTTACTTGATGATTTCCCCCTTAATTGTTAGCAGTAACTCTTCACAACATTTGTTTGTTTTCTGTTCAAATTAGTAAAAGAAGCCATTTTTTCCCCAAGAAATATAATAAGATTTCAGCCTCTCTCTGTGACATTCAATTCAATTCTTTGCGCCTGTTGTTTGTGTGTTTTGCCACCAGATAGCAGAATTACTCTTGTTATAATATTTGTATAACATAGATGGTCTCATTAGAAGCTCTTAGAGACATAAGGGAGAGGAAGCGTGTCCAACGTCAGCATCCAAGCATAATTGGTTCTGGAGAAAAAAAAGGACTTTATGTGACTTCATGTGAAAATACTTAGCAAAACGTGATTGGTTCTCCACCTTCCCCCAGGGGGAAGGACTCTTATCTTGAAAACTAATCACACAAATGTGTTTGGTTGCTCCTGTATCGAGTCAAACAGAGATTTTTTTTTTTTTTTTTTTTTTTAGATATTTTCTTTATTTACATGTAAATTTTCCCTTTCCCAGTTTCATTTTCAAAGATGTGCCCAGAAAGGAGCCCATCTGCCTCCCAGCAGCTTTAGGTGAACTCAGTCCTGCAGACTGGTAGTTCAGGTCCCTGGAGAAGGCATTGTTGCCTGGACAAGGCCATGAAAGAAACAACTGTTCTCAAGTTACTCACGGATGTTATAATCTGTACAAGGAAAGTTCTGTGGCATTTGAGTCTACCTCTGAAAACTCCCTTGTCGTCTTTTCTTGAGGACTTGTCTCTCGGTTACTGACTGGCTTAACTCTACTTTAGCCACCAATTTTCTGTGGAGTTTGAGAAATACTTTTGTTGACTTAGTAGAATCCCGACTCTTTTGTAAGATTTGCAATTTCCTTTTTATTCTTTATTATAAAGCTATGTTAGCTTGAAATACAAGACTAAGCAGTGTGTATGAAGTTAAGTAGTAAGGGGGAAAGGTTTTTTTCCCCCTAAATCTTTATTTGTGTTGCATTTTATTTATTTATTTATTTATTTATTTATTTATTTATTCTATTGAAATAGATCTCCTTTTAAAATATATATATGTATACACACACACACATATATATAGTATATACATACATATATATGTATATACACACACACATATATATACATTTTTGGTTTTTCGAGACAAGGTTTCTCTGTATGGCTTTGGCTGTCCTGGAACTCACTCTGTAGACCAGACTGGCCTCGAACTCAGAAATCCGCCTGCCTCTGCCTCCCAAGTGCTGGGATCAAAGGCATGCGCCACCGCTGCCCGCTAAAAATATATATTCTGATCATGGTTTCCTGTCTCTCCTCTCCTCCTGGATCCACCCTGCCTCTCCATCCACCCACCTCCAGGCTTTCTTTCTCTCTTGTCTGTTGTTGCATTCTAACACACAACCTTAATCCACACCTGTGTGTGAGTATTCACATGAGAGGATGTTCAAAGCAATACACCGGCTTTCCATGCTTTCGCTTTCATAGCTTAAAAGCACTTTCAAATTTGATTTTGGTTTCATTGGTAGCACACACAAAGGCTACATCAATCAGCTTTAACTACAGGTTTTTTTTCTATGAGAAGCCACTTCCAAACGCTGCCTTAAAGCGACAGTCACCCACTCTCATAAAATGCACAGGCTGTAGTCCTGACCTCAATCTGTCCACTTGTGCTCAGTTGCTGGAGAAGGGAGAGCTGAATCTGATTTTGTAAATTTAAGTTCACTGGGAATATTTTTGGAGTATGACATTTCCCCCCCAATCTTTCAGCATTGTCTGGCTTTCACTACTGATTCTGCTTCATAATAACTGTGTTAACTTGGACAATTTACTTAATCTTTCAATGCATTTATTTCTTCACCTTTCAAGTGGGGATAAAAATAGCACCCAGTTCACCGGTTTTCATGAGACTGGAATGAGGTCATTAGCAGATAATCGCCTGGCATAGGCAGACTGTTTACTAAATGTTAGATTTTCTGTTTATTAAGGAAAAAAGCTACTTGATTGTGATGGAGAAGAATGTGTTGGGAATAGGAGGAAGGAAAAATAATGAACATGGAAATAGAAGGAAGGCTTGAATCTATCTCTACTTCTCTGATCATATAAATGAAAGACTCTGGCAAAACCAATATTGTATATGATGAAATACTACATACACAGTATCATCCATTCTGGAGTAGACTCTGCCATAGAACTCAACAACTTAAGCAATTGAATCTGCATATTAATTCTAGAAACATCTCTTGATGATTGTCTCTATCTAATAGACAGGGAAACCCAGGCACAGCAAGGTCATGTTACACACTTAAGGTCAGCCTGCTGGGTCAGAACTAGGATTCAAGTGCTGGGCATCTGTAACCTTTGACCTTCAACCTTAGTGATTTCCCGTCACATGGAGTAGCAGGACGAAGGTCAGGTTATGGGGTTGTGACACCTTCAATTAGTGATATGATCCATAGGATCTGATTTTTAGAATTTACCTCTAGTCATTCCTTCGGAACCTGGAGGTTTGGGACGGTCTTCTGTCTTTTTTGTTTTGTATTTGCTCCTATTTTCCAGCTCATTCCCAAGAGGAAAAGAGACTGCAGGGAATACAGATTGCTAGGGAATCTCTTTGTAAAAGATGTGGCAATCCATCCTCTGGCTTGCTGACTCCTCACTCTCCTTAATGCAAGGAAGAGAATCAGGATCACTCTATCAGCTTTCTTTTGCTCTCTAGTAATAGGGCTTTTTATTGCTAACTTAAGGAACAGGGGATGAGTGAAAACAAGCTAGGTTTTTGTGTCTAACTCTATCCTGCAAAGAGAAACCACACCATGCTAATAAATCTTTCATACTAAAAATGCAGGCACACAAGGCAAAGGACAGTGTTTGTAAATCTCATTGGATTAAGTTTAACTTTGGTGCCTTTTGGCAAATGCAGTTCAGGGACGAGGACTCTGGAGTGCTGATCTGATACTCTGTGGGCGAGAATTACAAGAATAGGCAATTTCACGTTTTAGTTCTAAGATTCTGGCTCAAAAAATGCTTAGTTGAAGCTGTGAAAAGTTTCAGAGTCCATGTTTATAAAGCTGCAGTCATCATGGATAGGCTGGGCCAAGTATGTGCTGTACTGCAGTTGTCATGGATAGGCCAGGCCACGTATGTGCTGTACTGCAGTTGTCATGGATAGGCTGGGCCATGTATGTGCTGTACTGCTGCTCTGTATTTGGAATTAGGCATTTTTTTTTTATTATTATTATTTGGTGTTGCTTGTATCTCAGCTGAGCCAGCTCTCTTTGATCCAAACAAGATAGGGTGGATTTTATTAAAAATTTAACACGTATCTCATAGCAATATTTACTTTAATGTGGTAAATAAAGAAATTCTTTTTTTCTGAACGAGATATGTTGGTAAGATAAACTCAATGTTGTAAGATAAATATTAACTTTATAATGAAAACTACAGAGTGTCTTATCTGGTGCATTGCATCTGTATTTCTCTGAGGAGATGAGAAGGTATCCGTGCTTCTTGCTGTACCTTGCAAGAGAGGTGATAATTTAGATTTTAATCCTTAATTATCTGTCCGAGCTCACTTTCGAGTGACATATCACCCTGTGTATCCTTCTACTTCTAATTTTAAAAAGATCGAATATGTTAGCTCAGGCAAGAGACTAGCTGGTCTGAGAGTTGCAAAAGTACAACTAGGCACTTTTACATGCAATAGTCTTGGAAGAACTGCTAACTTTAGTAGGCAAAATTCATTAGTGGAAAGGAGACTTCAGGAGTTTTAAAGTCAAAATGTCTTCTGGGAACTCAGGTGAACATAACGTAGAATCCAATTACACAGTGTTGGAGTGAAGTTCAAAGGACACCTCTGATAGTTTTGATAAAGTTACCACTCTGGAAAGAACCAAGATATACTACTTTTCACTGTGGTGATTGTCCATGTCCGGGTACCTTCACACAGTGGCACCAGTTATGAATCCTGTAAGTGACCTATTAATAACAGCAATATGAATGAAGTGTGCTGCCTAGAAAATGAGGTTGCCCGGCTCACATAAAATACCATTTTCTTTTCATAATTTACGGGATGTGTTGTCCAAGGAGATGAAGTATTTCATGTTGGTCAGTTTGGGCCCCGCCAAAGCCTAATACAATGTAGAATATTTGTAATGGGTGACTGACAAAACAGTGTTTCCTATCGCTCAGCCTTTTTGTGATCACAAACACCAAGGCCACAGACACAATTTCTCACTGGCTTTATCTCTTTGGTAGTTACAAATACTATTGGGGACTTAAATAAAGCAGGCAAACAACCTCATTTTTATTGTGTGCCATCAAGTTTTGAAAAAATTGGAATTCAAAGCTGTGGTCCTTGCTTTCAAGGGGTTGATAGTCTTGGAGGCAAAAGATTAATTCTTTGTGCAAATGATGTTAATCAACCAATTCTCTCAACTTCTGCATATTTACTGTTTGCAAGAAATCATATTCAGAGGTAAATCAGTTTCCCGTCTTCCTCAAGGCTCACACATGTTGAGTTATTAGCAGGATACAGAGAGTGCAGATTGCATGGGACATGCTTCAAGAGCTTAGAGTCCATGCAGTGTGTACTGGAAGATAGAAAAGACTCTGTTTTTAGAAAAATGATGCATGTATTTTCAAAATGTATGCATCTCAAATTATATTTTTCAGTTCACAAATATTTTTGAAGAGCACAAATCATATGATGCACTTTAAAAATAACTTGTATAAAAGGGACACTGCAAAGGTCTATCTGGACCTGGATGTAGTAGCCAACACCTGTAATCCTGGCACTCAGGAAACAGAGGGATCACTGAAAGGTCAAAGCTAGCCTGATCTATGTCAAGAGTTCTAAGCCAACAGGGGATATGTACTGAGACTCTGTCCCAAAACAATAACAACAAAACAGCTTTAAAAAAAAAACAACACAACAACCCCCTGCCCGCAAACAAAAACCAAGCAAGCAAGCAAACCCAACTGATCAGGCATCCTGTATGCAGCTGGTCTTGGTCTCCTTTGACATATAACCATACCTTTTTGTCCAAGCTGTTGGCATCTCCTTTTGTGGGAAGACCAATACAGGCAAATCTCTTTTGTTTTTCTATACTTCTGTATTTCTTTTTTGCTTGCCTACGAGAGTCGTAGTCCCAGACCAACAGCTACATTTCCTGCTCATTCACTTGACCTGCAGATAGGTTTCAGGTCGATGGAAGGAAAGGTGAGTTAGGGTTATAGGTGAGGCCACTGAAAGTCGATTATGAATGTGACTCTGACTGGGTACACATCCATGGCGACTCGGAGAACCACCTTATTGCACATCATTCTTTATTGTGGCCCTCTGTGGTTTGTGTTTCTATCTTCCCTAACATACCTTGAGCTCCTCTGGAGATGGGGGACAGGGATGTCATTGTCATCTTGTAGGTTAAAAAAAAACTATTGATGACCAGCAGTTGAAAATGCACTAAATTGAATGTGGTGTTTTATTTGAAATGGAGATAAGTTGAATTTTTAACCTCTCTTCCTCTCCCTAGTGATATGAGTGGTAAGTTTCCTAATATGTATGGGACTTTTTTTTCATACTTAAAAATGCAATGAAAATATATCTCCTCATAGAGCTGCATGGAATGTTGCATTGTTGATAATTAATGCATATGCATCACGCTTGGCATATAATGAAGTACCTATGATATTTCTTATATATTTGTTTGGTTTCCCTGCCTAGTATCAACCTTGTTTGTAGTAGGTATTCAATAAATGTTGAATACAAAACACTCAGGATGGACATATGATTATGGTAAAAAATGCCTAACAAATGTGTACTGCATGAGCGAGTGGTTCTCATCCTGGATCAAATGGCCCAGAGAACCACCTGGGGATTACTCATCTCAGAGTTAGCACTGAGAATTTTAGCCAGTGGGGGCTCTGCTTCAAACGATGATTCACATGAGAAGCAAATCAAATGTGAATTTGAAAAAGAGAGGTAAAATACATTGTTTCTTATTAGGCTTGCTCTTTGATTTTCATTAGGCGTTCTGCCTGATTCTTGTTAGGAATGTCCTGATTTCCTTTAGGTCCTGGCCATTTGGGGTCAGTGCTCAGATGCTATCTAATGATGTCATTATTTGACTTTATTACTTACATGATGTAGGTAATGATTCAGGGTTTATTCCAGAAAAGAATCTTAAGCACCTAATGCTGATTGGTTTAATGATACAAAAACTAATTTGGAAAGAATGGAAGGTTTCCTGGGGCACAGCTGATGATGTGAATGTGAAAAAGCTTCATTTCCCACACTTAAAGAATGGAAACAGTGCGCAATTATGTGTTCTTTCAATGAGGTGTTTTCTTTGAAATGGAAGAACCTGGAAACCAGCCATCTGAGAAAGGTGGAGAAAATGGAAATAACCATGCCAAGGTTGCTTTCCCTTTTTTTCTGTTTCCTTTATTACTGGTGTATTTATTCTTGGCTGTAAACACTTGCTTTCACATTTTTATCCTCTTTAATATGGAAATCCAATGGAGAGACTGATGAGATTGGCCACGTCTGTGGAGTTAAAATGAACTTTGTAATTTTGTTCATCAGCTTGGGGTCAATGGTGTAGAGATTCTGTACGTTGTAAATGTAAATATGAATATGACTTCCATGTGCTGACTTCATTTATACAGAAGGCAGGCTCAATTCTACTGTCTGCCATCGCCTACCTCCTACCAACTAACAATTAGTTAAATAAGCCACCATGGATTCTTCAAGTCAGCTCTTCTTGACATCCATGGTTCTTATCCAGGATCTTTAAGGGAGATTTGTTGCTGGATTTGATCCTTGTGATACATCAAGAGGCACGAGAGACCAGCCATTGCTTCCTCTTGATACTTTTCAGCTGTACGACATAGAGTAGGTTACAGAATGACCCCAGTTGTTGGCCATAAACAACACTTCTAGCAACAGCTTCACTGATGTCAGCTTCCTGGCCTTAATTAAAGGAGTAAATTACCCACTTTTCTGTTTTGATTTTCTGAATCTGCATCCCACAACACACTGCATGTTATTTAGTAAACAGGGAAAAGATGGATGTTCGTCATTTACTTTAATCATTTGTTTCAATAATAAGAAGAAATGTTTAAGAGCTTCATTTCTAAGCAAATCCTGAAATTTTTTTTACCCCCATAAGACTTTGTTATCAAGGCTTTGTCATTTTCATACCTGGAGAAGGACAATTGTAAATAAAACAGTTAAAATGAAGCCATGAGTTCAGTTTCTTTTCCGTACTCAGGGAACATTTTGTATATATTCTCGAAACTGTCATTTACCAGGATACAAAATGACTGATTCACCAAACTTCATTGATTTCCTTCCAATCGTTCAGAGCCTGACATTTTCTATTTCTGGTCATTGATGCAGGTTTTTTCCAGAATTTGATGTGTGTTTTTAAGTGCTAAGAGTATGACAGTTGAAGACCAAAGTATGTCTGAGGGAAGAAAATAGTGGAAGAGTGTCAAAGGACCTGAGGTCAATCTCTAATCATGGTATTGATTTGTTGGGCAGAGTTGGTATGGTAGTTTGAATATGCTTGGCCCAGGGAGTGGCATTATTGGTTGGTGTGGCCTTGTGGAGGAAGTGTGTCACTGGAGAGGTAGGGTTTTGAGGGTAATCTATCTGCTATAGCTCTTCCCAGTATGAGACGACACAGGAGTCTTCTCCTGGCTGCCCTTGGATCAAGATGTAGAACTCTTAGTTCCTTCACTAGACCCTGTCTGTGTGGACACTACCATCTTCTTGCCATGATGACAATGGACCGAACCTTCAGTCCATTTAAGCCAGCTGCAATTAAATGTTGTCTTTTATAAGAGTTGCATTGGTCATGGTGTCTGTTCACAGAAGCGGAAACCTTAACTAAGACAGTTGCACCCGCTCTGACCACTCGTGGTCTTCACATAAAATGAGGAGTGCATTTTATAATCTTCATATGAAATGGAGCACCCAGGGTTGTTTACATAGATCCTGGGTAGATGTCTCATCTATAAAATGGCATACTTAAAGTACCTACCTCATACAGCATAGTCCTAAGACAAATTTAAACATATGCATTGTAAATTTAAATTATGGATGTCTATGTATTTATGTGTCATACATTTTAAATATTCATTAAATATTTACTTGTAATAAGTTAAACATGCATAAAATACATGTATATGTTTTGCCTGCATGGATGTCTGTGCACCATCTGTATGCCTAGCATCCAAGGAGGCCAGAAGAGGGCATCAGATCTCTAGACCTAGAGTTACAGATGGTTGTGAATGGCCATGTGAGTTCTGGGAATTGAACTTGGGTCTCCTGGATGAACACTAGGTGTTCCTAACCACTGAGCCATCTCTCCATTCTCCATATGCATTTTTAAAGTTTGGTGTGTGTACAAGTAAGAACTCACAAACTTATTGCAGTAAAACTTCAAAATGGAGCTAATTGGATGCTTTTCTTGGTCCAATCTTTGCTCTGAATTAATATTGGCCTCTGGACCCAGTGTGGAGCTTGCTTAGTATATTCAAAGACCTAGGTTTGATTCTCAACACCTATAAATAGAAATTAAGACAAAAATGTTCTTCAAGGGAGGGGTTTGGTGGTGAAAATAATTCTCAGGTTTGTGAGAGGGGTTCCCTGAGTTTTAGTTTACTGGCGTATGATCAACAAAACTAGGGAATGGGAGACATGATCTTCCCCAGGGAGGAGCCTCCCAATTAGATATCTAATATCAAGTGGTAAGTCCTGAGATCATTTGCATAGAAGTAATGGTATTCTTGGTTAAGAATGACAGGTGGTACTGAGAGATCTCAGGCACTGAGTGAAGAGAGGGGCACAGAAGAGAACAGAATCCCTGAGACAGACATCAGTGAGACAGCTTGTTTATTGGGGGGGGGGACAAAGGCTATTTATTTAAACCTTTGGGGGGTATGTAGGGGTTATTGTGGTGAATGTATGTCATTAGCCACAGCAGGGGTACTAGGAACGCCTCCTGCATACAGAGGAATTCCAGGTGCTGCAAAAGGGGAAAGAAGTTTAACTTGGCTAGTAGGCTATGTGAATTATGTAGGTTATGTGACTTCCAGTGGGAAAATAATATAATTATGCTATAACTTCGAAAATCAAAGAAACTATTGTTTTAAAGATGTTTCTTACTAGGCAGTAGAGTTTCCAGCACTATCACATGTCCTGGGACTTGTAATAAGTTGAAGTAGTCCCCACAAATATGGAAGGCAGAGGGGACAACTTTATACGCACAAGCAACAACGAACGCCTATGACATGGTTGAGTTTGCATCATTCCTTAGAACCCAGCTACCTACGCTCGCCCTTGCTAGTCACTGAGTTAGTCCTCATAATGGCATACTTCCATCCTACAATAAAATCTTTAGCCTTTCTTATAGTCAGTTTATTTCTGGCTGGAATATATATGTTAACAGAGAAAGTTGTCACGTGTTCCTTAAACATATGTTTGTTTATATAGATGCCTTTTCTTATTGTTATCATGTCTGTTTTCATAGATATTATAGTAATAGAAGGGTAACTTAAATTAGATATATCTCAAAGGGGATTTATTGGTTCAACTATTTGAAAATCCAAGCACTGCCACATCTAGGAATTAAACAAAAATGGTTTTGGTTTTTTTTTTTTTTTAGTCTTCTACTTTTCTTCACCTCTTGAGTAAACATTGGTTTCTCTTGTTTAAAATTCCAGATTGGCTCTTGCCTGTGGCATGAATGCAATTTTTTAATCTACCAACTCCGTCTAGGAGATATAGAAACCCTTCACAAGACCCAGGCTCACCGGACTAATGTTACGTGACTTCCTTTACCTATTCATGTTTTTTAATCCAGTTGCTATTCAACTCTCAAGCAAGAGTGGATCTTGCTTGAACCAAATGTGTTAAAGAGCTGCTAAGTCAGTGTTCTAAAAGAAAGACTGGCTCTGTTCCTAAAATCTTCTGCGCCAGGGCCAGTACATGCTTGTAGGTAAAAACAACTAATGCCTGCTCCTAATTTCTTTCCTGGAATTGAGAGTTCAGCAAAATTAAAAAACAAAATGCTTTCAGTTGTTCAGTTGAATATTTAGAACAAAACCATTTTCTAGCTTGAAAGTCCTAGAGATGATTATATTTGACAATAATTATAAACATGAAAAAATATTTGTGACTTGATAAGTAGAAAAATACATAGTGAGAATTACAGAGCTACTTCCTCTAGAATGGAAGTTTAAAACATAGTATTGGTAGAAAATTTGTCACTAATTTAAAAATGTCCATGGCTAACTTTTTTTACATATATCTAGTTTATCCATATAATTTTAAAAGGAGAGGGGAAGCTGAGCGAGGGATTGGAGGCTGGTTTCTTAGGATAGGCACATGTGTCGGGGCAATACGTGCTTGTAGGTAGAAACAACTAATGGCTACTACTGGATTCTTTCTTGGAGTTGAGAATTCAACAAAAGAAAAGACAAAATTCTTTCAGTTGTTCAGTTGAAAATTTAGTTGGGCCATGTAGCTTTGAGAGAGCTCTACACTTGTCATCATTCTGTTAAATGGGTTAGATGCCCTACTCTATCTTGCTGGATGCTGGTTGTGCATTTGACTGACTTAAGACCTCGTAAGACATTACATTTTATTAATCTTAGTAGGTATGAGTCTTTCATATCTTCTAGCCTTGATAGCATTCTTTCTGCTTCGGTTTTCTTCTAAGATGGGGGAAATAATCAGTCTTTGTCTTCAACCCTTGCTTGACAGTTGCACCCAGTATGTGGGCTAGTTAATTTTTATTTTCTTTTATTAGGGGGCTGTTCTGGATAGCTTTCTGTCAACTTGACACAAGCTAGAGTCATCTGAGTTGAGGAAACTTCAATTGAGAAAGTCCCTCCATAAGACCCAGCGCTGGGGCATTTTCTTAATTAGTGATTGATAGGGGAGAGCTCAGCCCATTGTGGGAGGTGCCATCTTTGAGCTGACAGGTCCTTGGATCTTTGAGAAACAAAACTGAGCAAGCCATGGGGAACAGGAAGGTTGTAAGTAGCAGTTGTCCGTGGCCTCTGCATCAGCTCCTTCCTCCAGGTTCCTGTCCTGCTTGAGTTCTTGTCCTGACTTTCTTTGACTATGAACAATGATATGAAAGTATAAGCCAAATAAATCCCTTTTCTTCTACCACTTGTGTTTGGTCATTGTGTTTTGTCACAACAATGGAAATCCTAACCAAGAGAGGGGTAGTTGGGGGTAGGGTAACAACTCAGAATAGGAGTGGCTCTTCAGCAATGGCAACTGGTTCCCAGGGACATCTGCACACGATGTTAACATATTTGTTATGGTGGGAGATAACCTAATAAGATTTTTTCCTCCTTTGACTGGTTATTTTTATTTAAGGTTCTTGATCTTTCCATTAAAAGAAAACAAGATGTGAACAATGATAGCACATGACTGTAATCCTAGAACTCAGGAGTCTTCAGGAGGAGGATCCTTGCTTTAAGACAAGCCTGGGGTCCCTAGAAATTGTTCAAGACTGACCTATAAACCTGGTGATTTCATGGCCTGTTTATTTGTAATATATATACACCTGGCACCACGAGTATTGGTTCCCTAAATGGTACTTCACACGAGATGGAGGAAGAGGAGTCACATAAAGTTGAGGAGTATAAGAAGTCTACTTCAACATGCTACCACATGAAAACTGTATACAGTTCAATCCATTTTGAACAGCATAGTTTTAGGCTAAGACAACCTTCAGAAGTGGCCAGCTCTTAGAAAGATGGAGGAGTCAGGGAGATGCTTGTCATAGTGAAAGAGCTTGCATGTGGCATGAGATGGAAATAGGGAATGTTGGGGGAGAGCCTCTGTTAAAATCCCTTATACTCATACTCATACTCCTCTCAGACCTGTCTCACCTCAGCGGCAGCAAGGTGAAAGGTAAATTTAGGAGCCATTTATATGCATCCATATTGAAGTAGTGACAAGCCGAAGTGAAGCTTTTATAATTCTTGCCCTGCACGGACTCATTGGATTGAAGTAGAACAGAAATAGCAATGAATTATAATTAGTAACTATATGTCTAGAGGGGGTAGTACTTGAATGTTGGGCAACTGAGCTAGAAAGACCGAGGTGCTCTAAGGTTATTGGGTCAAGATGGAGATAGAGGTTAACTGACCCAACTGAGATAAAGAAAGGAACAATACCAGATCCAGAAGCAAGATAAGCCTGGGAAAACCAGGACCAGATCCAATGGTAGAGATAAAACCTTATCTTCTGCTGGTTGGTTTTTTTTTTTTTTTTCATTAGTTTCTTAAGAATAAAGGCTGGCCATGGACTTTAAACCCACACTGCAGTAATGGTTGGGTTAATCGATAAACAGACATTTGAAATGAACTGTCAACCCTTTGTAGATTTTGTTGTAAATTTCTTAAAAGCTTTTTTTTTTTTCTTGAAAAGATAATGGTTCCACAGGTAAGCTCACATTTCTATTTAATATCTTGGTATATGCTCAATCTATACTTTTCTCTTTAAAAGATTGCTTAATTCATTGATGAGTGCCAACAATTGATGAGTTTCAACTAGTCAAAGTCAAAAATTAGAACAAGGAGTAAAGCCCTATGAACTGTCATTAATAGCAAGCTAATAATCTTAGTTTCAGGTATGTGGCTGGGCCCAGACTTAGAATCATACAATAGGATAAAGGATGGATATGCATTCATATTGAAGTAGTGACAGGCTGAAGTGAAGCTTTCATAATTCTTGCCCTGCACAGACTCATTGGATTGAGGTAGAACAGAAATAGCAATGAATTATAATTAGTAACTATATTGTCTAGAAAGGGTAGTGGACATTGATGTGGACCTGAGGGGCTCCTACATAACGCAAGGGTCCCTTACTTACCAGTTCTCTTCTTTTCCTTCTTGAGGAAAGAGTTTTGACAATGAGAAAGCATGATGAACCCAGGATTTTATCGCGTTCTAAGCCTTTTTTTTTTTTAATTGTCTGTTAGGAAATAGCTTTTTAGCTCACATCTCCTTTGATTCATGCAACAATCCTAAAATATAGATTGAGTGAGAAGCATTCATTTCATATGACAGATGAAATAACTCAGC